>JARFIY010000117.1:0-117169 GCA_036346155.1 Sinelater perroti | reverse complement strand
GATTCGAAACCGCTGATGACTCCGAGTCCTCGTAGCATTTACATTGCTACTCCAAGAAACGGACTAATCTACCTTAACCTACGCCGCACTTAGTGTCTGTTAAATTGTCCAAAAAGTTCACATCTTGCACCGGTACTTATTTTCCCAACCTCCGCGAGCCCATCACAAATTCGCGCCAATCCGTAATCTCGCGTACCGTTCCGCAAAAGCCGTCTACCATTCGCGTGAGCCCGAAAGTCTTTCAATCTCCTTCCGACTAAATGTCTCAGCTATCTACTCTCCACTAAAGCACAAACTAATTCAACAAACCTTATAACCATTTTTCGAAACTTTAGGACCGAAATTTACAGCAGGCGGTGACTTCAATTGCAAGCGGCTATCCAGTATTAGAGAAAGAGCACTATACAAACTAATTACTGACAATAAACACAGTTTGCTGTCAACTGGTAGTCCAACCCATTGGCGCTTCGATCCGGATAAGATTCCTGACCTACTGGACTTTTTTATTTCAAACGGACTCTCTTCAAACTACATCGACGTTACCCCCAATTTTGACCTGTCTGACCATTTTCCGCCATTAGTCACAATCAGCTCAACCATAATCTACAAAACATCTTGGAGCGGCAGGCATGTAAATAGCCGTGCCCTCTTAAGCAGTGTGGGGAACAAAGTAGAGCCTGTCTCGAAAGTAAGACGCTGAGGCCCAAATCGTCCTTAATCGGCCGGCGCGAAAGCGGATGGGGGCGGCTAGCGATATCAACCAACGAGTAAATTTGCCAAATCGCTCACCTGTAATCGGCTTCGGCTTCAGCAGCGTTGATTTCTTGGTGGCCACCGTGCTATATCTTTGTGCCTGGCTTTGCGGGGGAGTTAGCTGCGGGTAGAATATAACGCGACCGCACTTGCCGGGCTTCGCGCCAGGCTTAGCGGTAGATTATTTTGCAGGAAATTTTGATTCGACATTACTTGTCGGCATGCATTTCAAAAGATGCCGCCGACGGCTTATGTAGGCTCGCTATGTGGAGTGTTATTATGATTAATTGTTATTATATTGTGCTCATGCTTATTATTAGTGAAGTCGACATGAGCCAATTTTTTATATTATTTTAATAAAGTTGATTGTTTGAAATAAATAAATGTGTATATACTAAACCAGAAATTATGCGAAATAAGATTCTAAACAACCCTTGTAGCAATAATGCATTTAGCACATTGTTACCGTAAATATGTCAATAAAAAATAAAAATTGGACACACCATTAATAATATTATTTTATAGATATGATTCTAAAAATGAGAATACCATTTTAACAATTTAAAATAGCAACTAGATAATGACTTATTGAAATAAGTGTTCAAGAAATATTAACAACAGAAGAAACAGTTAAGCTTTCAAGAAAGAAGATTTGGTTGATCAAAATTTTTTTTTAAAACTTAAAAATAGTTTTTTACTCGGTCGTGCATATGTCACATTCAAAAACTTTTTTAACAATTTTTATGTTAGTCAATGTATGGGCAACAGTTAAGTAAATAAAAAGAATTGCTAGTAATAAATTTTATAATTTTATAGTATATAGTTATACAGCTCTGTTAGCGAAAAAGGAGAAAGGTTAATTTGACATTAAATTTAATTACAAAATAATTACATAAAACAAAAATTTTGGTTAGTAAAACAAGAGAATTTGATCATCCATCTACAACTCTGATAAACCAAATAATGCAGAGTGCATAAAATTGGAATATAGAAATCATAGTTGTAGCTACTGATAATTCAACAAGAACGATGTAATACCGTAAAGGAAAGTTTCTACAGCGGTGCGAAATCGTAACAATCACTTCCGGTTGCCGTTAACCGATTTGGCTGAAAATCAATCCCATGAAAGGCACTGACCTAAGATGTGTGTATGCCAAGTTTTGAAGTGAATCCGTTGGATAGATCGGAAGTTATCTTGTCTCCAGATGCACAGACAGACAGACAGGATGATAATCTCATTAACTTTCTATAGCGTCGCGCAGTCGAAAGTTAACAAGCTCAACACTAACGCTATATCGGTGGCTATGGTGTTTTTAGCATTAGCTGCCTTAAGCGCGATTATTTCTTAGACGCTCAGCAAGTCATTAACTTGTAAAGAAATAGCTATCTTCCTTAGTCACCGTATTAGTTGATCATAATCAACGCAGAGTCAGTTTGGCCTATCCTTCCAATTTGCTGCCTAAATCGACGATACCTATAGACTGCGTAATGGCTCCAGGACTCCTTGTTTTTCAATACCAGTAATAATATTCTCTCTTCGTATTGGTTAAGCAATTCTGGTTTTAACTTTTTTGTCGTGCTTTAAGTACAAAGGTCCGCTGTAGAAAGTTAATAAATTATATTATGTTCTATATGGGTAAAATGAAACTAGCATTGTAGTAGACAACAGTGTACTGAAATATTCTGATTTTGATTGCCCAAAAATTTTTACTTAGCAATATCGCTGTAAAAAGTTAAAATAGCACTTTCTACAGATTTAAATAAGGTTTTAAACCGTCTTATAAAAATAACCGCTCTTTTAAAATCAAGAATTATAATATAATTTTATTTAAGCAATATCATGCATATGGTAGTTAGCTTTCTTATCGCATTCTGTTTATTGGTGACTCGACGTGCAATGCTCTAATCATGCTGTAAGAATTCAAAACATCTCAAGATAATGAGTAGTTTATTCTCGGAAGAACCCCGCATCGCCAGTTTAAATAAACAGCAATAAGTTTGTCGCTCACGTACAAAATTGTATGTCATCATGTACTAGTGTAATAATTAGTAACGAAAGGCAAGGGTGTAAATATAATTAATTAGTAAACTAGCTATGAAGATCAATAATTTATGAAATTGTAGCACATAATACACGGTTTATCCAAAAGTTATCTAAATCTTTTGATGTAATACATACCACAAATATCACTTTTTCCATATATAGTACAGTAATATTTTACATAGTCCGGTTTAGATCGGTGCAGATTCATTATGGCCCAATTTAAAAATTTCAACACAAATTAAATTTTAATTGAACAAAATAAAATTTAAAATATTTCTTATACATAAACATAGATCAATTTTCTCCTTTTACGGTAAGTCTCTTTTTGTACGGTTTATTTTTATATAGCTTTAAAGTTATGCAATCAAAGACTTAAATAAAAAATTATTCCATATGCAAAGACCACTATCACAGTGTCCGTCACCAATTTCAATAAAACTAAAAATAATAGACATGTATTGTTTTTTATCTGCCCATAAGCATTTTAAAGGGGTAAAAACCATATAAAAACAGTTTTTTAGAATATCTCAAGTTAAATTTGAGATATTTTTAGAAAAAATGATATTAATTGTTATTGAAAAGGGAAAAGAAATTTGCTAGTTTCATCCCCGAAAAATTTACCCCTTATTTTTTCTAAGGAAAATCTTTATTTTTTTATGGAGTTTTATTCTAAAAATTGCAAGATTCGTTAGAATTAATTTGTTTATAAAGGGTGTAGTAAATCAAAGTTTACGTATTTTAGGATTTTAAAAAAATAATAAACAGATAATAGTGGAGACTAAGACATTCCTTACCAGTGACCGACATACCACATTGTGCAAATGGTTGCATTAGTTTTGAAGCTCATTTGCTGAAGTTTCTAATAACTTATATATAATAATGTTGAAAATTGGAAAAAACTGCTGTTTAATTTTAAGAAGTTAGATTCTATCAATTAAATTGAGCGCATCAAATAAAACATTAATTAACTAAGTAATTAAACACTTTTTTACATAGATGAACAACGTGTTTATAAAGAGAATTATACGATAATTCAAAATTGTAGTTGATCCCAATATTGAACGTAGCCTTAAAATTTGCCCTGAACGATAAACAATACAATTTGTTGCTACAAAGAAATGTATGAAACTAAAAGTCAAAGAAGAAAAATGTACAGACATTGACAATACTTTTTTTTTAAATAATTTCTGATAAAGACATTTGACTTTATTAATCGCTGTTTATTTACTGAAAAACGAATAAAAATTTATGTATTTAGTTTCTTGAATAGTCCGGCTTCAAACAAGGATATTGACAGAACCGATTACCCCAACTACATAAAGTATTGCTGTTCGTCTTATTTAAAAGAATCATCTGCAACTGATATCATGGTAATTTACGGCGACTAAAATCCGGATTTGTATGCAACTGCACATTTTTACGTCAATATATCAAACATAATAAAGAAAGTTGACCTTCTTTCCAATTCTAAAACACTCTCTTCAATCTCCCTTTCTACCAGTAGGATGATTCGCAAGACTATTAAAATAGGAATACCCCCTGAATACTTCAATAATTGAGATAACTCTCAGCGTTTATCTCTTACTTGAAAACAATTATTTATCTTCATCTGTTACGCAACTGGTGCATTTCGCATCAAAAATATTCTCATGAATTTTCACTTCCCATTTAATAAATAGGGAAATGCAGCAGGCCAAAGACTAATTTTATTCCTTGAATCGTAGTTTTCTTTGGAGAATAGGCAGACTGAGACCCCGAGTAAAGAACTAAAATCCCTTGAAAATGGTATTAAAGTGAATGCCGAAACGTTAGGAATTGTCCAAAAATTGACATGGTTTAAACCGTGAACTTAACTATGGAATAATTAGTTAACATGAAGAAATGTCAAGTTCGTCAAAAGATTGATTATCTTGGGTTACGCGTCGAATTAAATAAGCCCTAGTAAATAACAGAAAAAATATGATGTACTAATTGATAAGTATGGGATTAAATTAAATACTTGAAATGGCTAGCTATTTTGGATCTATAATTTACGACTTCTTTACAATAATCAACGGTTATTTCCGATATTTCTGGTTTTTATGATGTAATTGAAATATAAGAAATGTATATTTTAATACTTTTCTAAACTTATTTTCAAAATAAACTACAATCACAAATTTGGGACACTTCAACGCAACGAATGCTATTAACAGAAAAACAGGGAAAAAATTAAAGACTTTAAAGAACTTAGGATTTGCAGCTAATGTAAGCACAAGTGCATTAACAGTACGAAATTTTGACTTAAACAATAAAACTTTATAACAAATAATAAAAAACAAGCTTAAATTATCCAAGAATTGGAAGAAAACAAATCTACAGGAGAGATAACAAAATACTTTCAATCCATTAACGTCAATAAAGAAATAGAAAAGCAGTTCAATTGATATCAAAGGAATGTCCATTTAGATCCAACCAAACTAACTAATATGACAATTAGTTGTGAATTTGCCATAATTGAAATAGCATATTGTATATCGGTTCAAGCGCCTAAGCCCAGAAAGCACTACATTTTCTATCGACATTAATAAAATAAATTTCTAATCAATTTAGTAAAATAACTTCACATAATGGTAAACAAATACCTAAAGATTGGCTTATTTGGAGCGATAGCAGGCAAAAATTTTATTTTCCTTGTAGATTTTTTAATAAAACTTTGGAATGTCATACATACAGGTTTGTTTTCAAGTTGATGTATTTCATAAAACAGAAATGTAAAAAATCATACGAAAATATTCCAGAACATCAAAATAGTATTACAGTCAACCTTTCTATAACGCGGTTAATTCGTACCGTGTTATATGGAAATCGTGTTAAGGTAAACTTAGATGTAATTTGTATGAATATACACATACTTTCTGCATTGCATATTTATAAAATACATTGTTAGAACATCATGTTACAATAAATACGGTTCAGAAATAAAATTTTGTATATTTTTAGATTATTTTTATTTAAGAGTTCATATAAAAAAATTATAAAACAAAATAAAGCAAACTATAAATTTTTTTTTAAGTAAAACAAAGTATTAAAATCAAAGGCTTTATTAACATTCATACGCATATAATTTTTTTTCTTTTAAGGAGGCGAAAGTTCAGTTCGCATATCTTTATCTTCGTTTTCAAATGTAATTTTATTTTGTATTTTTATCAAACCTTCTCTATAAGAAGCTAAACAATTTTGTGTTTTTTTTTAACTTTGCACTGTATACTGTTGAAGGGTAATTTTCAAAAAATAAAGCTCTAATTCTGTAACCAAAACCAGTTCTTTTTCTCATAACTTAAATTAAAGTTTTCATCTAATTGATTATTTATATTTTCACCTAAGAATCCATTTGAGATAAATGTGACACCAAATACCTTTAATTTCTCATCGTCTGAAGTTTTTTACTGAAGAATTTTTTCTATATCTTGATGTTTTACATTTTGAAATCCTCCACCACTTGTCTGAGAAGTTATATTTACTCTTTCTGCAACTGGGGGTAAGATATTAATTTTTCTTTAGACCATTTCAGGTAAAAGATCTTTACAACATTTATTAAGTGTTCATGGTTTAATTTATGTACAAGTTGAGAGCACAAATTTAATACAATCTAAAAATGAAAATTATTTCCATATTTCTATAAAGATTTTATTGGTATCTTTCGTTAATTTATCGAAAATTGTTTCAAGAAATTGGCATGTATAGTACGTTTTGCAAGTTTGGATAATACGTTGGTCCAGTATTTATATGATTTAGTCCCTTGGTGTGGTCACTAGTGATAACACTAAGCAACACACTTTAAAACACAAGTTTTTTTCAGTAATAGCATTTAACTGCAAAGACAAAGCAATTAAAAACAGTCCTCAAATATATTTTGAGTCATTCGCGCCTTTTTATTTGATCAGCAGAATACAGGTAACTGGCATTTATCAATATTTTTTATTACTTGAGTTGTTAAACCACCAGTTATTAACATTCGTTTTATCATCACAATCACTCACATGTTGCTACACATATGAAGAATGATATGTTGTTTAGAAGTCTTATGGTATGGTGCACGATTTTTATTTATCGAAATGTTAATTCGAGATGATAGTTTCTTCCATTATAATGCCTTCATTGGCGTTTAATGTTTGGCCTGCCGTATTATCTCCTTCATTGATATTTTCAAATAGTTTCAGCTTAAACTTATGGGCAGCCTTCTCTCCTTGAAATTTCATATTCTTCAAGTGCCGTCTCCGTTTCGAAGGTTGACAATCATCATAGCTATGATTGAAGAGGCTGATCTAAACAACTGGATCGTTGTACAATTACATCAGACTCTTAAATTCTTTAACCATGAGTGCCGCTTTCTTCCTACGTTTCTTTTTCCTTGGATCATCCTTTGTATTATTAGTTGAGGCAAATGGTATTTTTCTCCTTTCATTATATGACATAAGTATTGTAATTTTCTTTTTTTAACGGTGATTATAATTTCTTTTTCATTCTTCTCAATACTTTTATATTTGTTACTCGATCAACCCACGGTATTCTCAATATTCATAGTTCAAATGCTTCCAGATTTTTAGTTTTTGTTTGTTTTAGCGTGTATGATTGATAACACATAACATCTTAATAATATTATTTTTAATTCTAAGTTAAGATCTCTGCTACAAATAACGTTTTTTATTTTTATAAATGTTGCTCTGACTTTCTCTATTTTTTATCTTATTTCTATTCAGCAATAACTATTTGTATTTAAAAGTGTACCAAGCCGAATGTGTTTTCCTACTTTTTCTATCGTTTTGTCATGTGTGTAGATGTCTCCATTATTTCGTAATGTTTTGGTTACTATCATAAATTTGGTTTTCCTTATATTCAAAGACAGTCCATATTCTTTGCTTGCTTCTACTACTTTATTAAGTACCGTCTGTAAATCTTCAAGGTTGGTAGCTATTAACGTTGCATCATCTACACATCTTATATTATTAATATTCCGTTAATGCTAACTCCTCTATTTTCGTCACTTACAATAGAAAATTTTAGCTTGAACTCTAAAATGTTTACTTTTATCATTTAATTACTTAATTTATATAAAAGTCAAGAATCTGACGAAATTCTAGGGTGGGTAGACATTCGGGCCTATGGTCTTGGAGGCTAACAGTTAGCATGATATTATATAGAAATAAAATTAAATAAGATTAAATTTTATTTAAAAAATAAAATATTAATAACATTAACGCTAATATAGTTAAATTGAATATAATTAAAAATGATAAAATTAGATTTATAAGTTATGTATCATTTATAATTAAAAATAAACAATATTCGATAAAATGCAAAATACATAATACAATAAATCATGAACAATCATAGTTTACAATAATTCTTGAGAGAAAAAAGTTAAAATAAATCACCATGCTAACTTTTGGACTCCAAGACAATAGGTCCCGAATGTCTACCCACCCTAGAAATTTGTCAGACTCTTGATCTTTATGTAAATTAAGTAATACGTAAGATAAAAAGTAAACATTTTAGAGTCCAGGCTGAAATCTTGCATTGTTAGTGGCTTGTTAATTACTTTTTTGGAATACATATTAAAGAGGATTGATGATAGCTCTACCTTTCTTATTTCAATTTTGTGATGTTACCTTTTATTTTTAAGACTGCTCTCCGGCCATAATATCGATTGGTAATGATGTTAATGTCGTTTGTGTCTAGATTTTTATCTTTTGGTAATTGAATTAAATGATCATGGGGGACATTGTCAAAAGCTTTGTTGTAATCAGTAAAGCAAAGATATACATCCTGGTTCACGTATAACCATTGCTGTATCAGGATGTTCAATAAAAAAAAAACGCATCTCTTCTACCCAATCTGTCTTTGAAGCCAAGTTGTGCCTCGCCAATATCTTCTAATTTTTTTGTAGATTTTATGGTGTGCGATTTTTAAAAATGTTTTTAAAGTATGGCTCATGAAACTTATTGTACGATAGTCTGTATATACCCTTGCCTTTGATTTTTTAAGAAGGGTTACGAAAGTTGATTTTAACCAGTCATTTGATATTATCTCTGTTGCATGTATAGTATTGAATAGGTCTACCAGTATATGAATATTTGTTTTATCAATCAGTTTCAATAATTCAACAGGAAGTTTATCTGGACCCGTTGCTTTTCCATATTCCAATCATTTTTACACCATAGATAACTTCTTCCTTAGTTATTTCAATTCCATAATTTTGGTACCGACAGTGATTTCTTAATTAATTTTTGTTTGTATCATCGTTGAATAATTCATCGATGTATGTTTTCGGTTCTTTCTTAAATATCAATAAGTATCTCTCAATATTTTTTTAGTAATTCATAGGTTGTTTGCGTTTTTGTGTCTCCGTTAAATTTTTTAATTTCTATGTATGTAAAAATTATCATGTTTTAGCTGCAATTCTTCTATTTTTTTTGCATTTATTTTTTTATTATTCTTCCTTCACTGTTCTAATTTTTGTTCAAATTTGTTTTTGGATATTTTTATATTTATTATTGTTGTTGTTGTTTTTTATAATTCGTACGATCATTCATGAGTTGCAGGATCTCAGGAGTCATCCAGTTTTGTTTTGTTTGTTGACTTGATTTAATATGTATTGTTTTGTTTGCTTCTATAATCGTAGTTGTGAATTGTTTCCATTTGTTATTTGTATCTTGGTATAACATTTGTGTATTTCTTAAGTTACTATTTATTTTAATTTGTATTTCTATTTTTATTTCTTGGTGTTTTAATAGAGAAACATATATTTTGTTCTTTATTAACTTTTTTGCTAATTTTTTCAAGCTGATAATTATTTTAGTTATAAGAAAATTAGGATCAGACAAACCATTAGCCCCTAGGTAGGTTTCACTTTTTTTATTATACTTTTGTATCTTTGATTGATCAGAAAATAGTCAATAGTCCTGAGTGAATTGCACTAGGCGATCTCCTCTTTCATCCCTTAAGCCAAGTTTATATTTATCCACATATTTATCGTATTCTCCTTCACCAAATTTAGCGTTACAATTCCCTAAAATAAAAGTTATATCTCGCGTCTTTACTGATTTCAATATAGTGTTTATCTGTTCATAAAATGTCTCTATCTCTCCATTTTGTTTTCTCTACAGGCATAAATTTGTATTAAATTTAGTTTACATTTCTTGGTTTCCATTTGTAGTAGCATAATCTTATCTGACATAGGGATGAAGTTATTCATAGATTTTGCTTTGTTCTTATCTACAATTATTGTGACTCTATATTGGTGATTAGGGTCGTCGTTGCCGGAAAAGTAAATAGTACCAATTGTTAGGCTTCTATATCTGAAAGGGAAGTCTTATGAAATCGGTGCGGACGTCTGTCTGTCCGCCCGTTCGTCCTCCGTCACGACTTTCAACTCGAGAATTACTGAACCTAAAGACATAAATTATCATTCGAAAGCCCACGTTCTACCGTGCTCACATCCGCGAGCTGGCATAGGAGACCCAGCTTCCAATATGTCATTCTTTTTAACTTTTTATAAAGACAGTTTCTAAGCTGAAGTTTATTTTTATTTCTGTCATTTCTGACATCTGTAATGCCTTATAATTTTTGATCTGTGATACAGACATGACATTTTCAGTATTCAATTAAGGACCATAAGTCAAGTCCAGACTCCAAATATCAGCCTGATCAGAAAATCTCAACACTGCATTTTTGTTTATGTACAGAAACCCCGGAAATCTGTGGAACCGGACTTCCACTTTCGTACTTGTTATGTGTTGTTGACCACTGTTTGGCCACCTCGGATATCTATGTTCATTCTTTACGTTTCTTGTGTTATATTATGTACCTTTCCAGTTTTATACATGCTTCACACATTCCATGTACCAATTTGTATAGAATTCTTCATAATGTTATTCAAAATCGTTCCCTCCGGAGATCCGATCAGGAGACTATCAACTCCGGAATATTTAACTTTGAAATTAGACGTGATAATTTTCTACTAGGAATATCTATATATAATATTTAATGGAGTGGTGTTCCGTTGCCTTCTTCATCTTTATGACGTCGTTACCATTTAATGGTGGTTCATGCACCTTTAAGGAAAATTTTTTCTTCATGGACAAGGGGTGTGTTCTGACCTATGTTTGCTTTTCCACTCTCCAAAGAGTCTGTTGGCAATACATAGCGGAATCGCGTATACAGGCAATTACCCGATCTGCTTGATTGGCGATTTCTTATTCGTCAGTTACTGCTGCTTATTTCAGAACTAACATCTATATCTAAAAGCTGTTCACTATCCGCCACTTGTGACCCCGCTGATAGCCTGAAACACAGAGACACCCCTTGAAATTTAATATAATGCAATAAGAATTATTTTTTATCAATTTTTGCTTGCAATAAATAATTGATTTTGTTGCTCTCCTGAAGAATATATAGTCAATATTTCTTAAATGCTCATGGATTTTAAATGCTTTTTGTTTGATGAGATTTCTACTAACAAAGATCTTTCAACTATACAGTTTTCCAATAAAATTATAAGAGGTCGTTCCATTTTGACCATATTGATAATTCATGTGCATGTCACGCGTTTCACACTTAACCGGTAACCACCTGCCATAGTTTTCCTTATCGCCTCTTTATTTTTCTTTAGTGTGCGAATTATAGATTTATTTATGTTTAACGACTTTCCAACAGATACTATTTTTCTCCACTTTTTAATCAATTTAAAATTTTTCCTTAAAAGAAATGAACTTTCTTTTTAACGGTCTCTTAATTTTTTATTTTTATTAAATATTGCAAGAAATAAACAATATTAACATAAATTATTAAATAATAATATTTGATAATAATAACAAGTGAGGAAAACGCACTTTATTAACCACCAACCTTATGTTTGTATTAGTTCAAAACCAATTATGTACCAAAAGTTTTAATAAAAATCTGGTGTGAACATCACACGACTTTCCTTATCCTATTATTATTATTATACCGGGTCCATCGTCTCGGCCCTGCGTTGCTCTCGTCCCGGAACTTGTTATTTTAAAAAAGGACGAGGCGCGAGTCCAGCACTCGCAGCTGATTAAAATAAACAGTACAAGACAATAATTGACTCGTACTTAAAATTTTGCTACGTCACTGAAGGTAACCGTGCGAGCTCGGTCGCACGGCCTTCCCCATTATCGCCTGCGTGCTCCCTCTTAGCGGCCAAGCGCCCCCCGCCCCCCGTCCTCCCGCAGTCGGCCAGGAATCTTTCCGAGAGCGCTGTGATTGGTCCGTTTAATTAATTTTTAATCGACTCTAACTTATTTAATTGACCTCGGATTACAAATTTCATTGTAATTTTTTGTTCGCCTCGGTCTGATCTATCCGGTAGTATAAATTTCCCGAAACATTTTATGAACACCCATTATATTAAAAATCCTGAGCTTCAATTTTTTTTCGAGTCCCTATTTTACCAACTTTTATTTTAAATTCATGTTTATCTCATAATAACAAATCATTTTTATGCTCATAAATTTTTTGTATCTTCAACCGTTTAGATTCGCGACGGCTTTACGACCGATTTTGCGAACAAACGACAAGGCCGATTTTTACCAAAAGCTTCGCATTCCGTCCGCTACTTACAAGTAACTTGCATACCAAATTTCAAGTCTCTAGCTCTTACGGTTCTCGAGATATCCTGTTTACTGGCAGACCGACAGACAGGCCGATACACACACACACACACACACGAACCAATGGCGCAAACCAACTTTTTTGGTGTCCTGAGGCTATATTTCGTCCAGAAATGTGAAAAACTGGGTAGGTCAAATTTCCGCCGATTACATTACTTTCCTTATTATAGGATAAGGAAAGTAAAAAAAGGCAATGTTGCATCGTTTCTGCATTTACAGGAATTCAATAATAACTGAAATTGATTGTTTATACATTAAAATTAGATTTTGTTATTAATCTCAATTGTAAGAGTGTAATACATAGTCAATCCCTCTATAATAAAATTAATTCTTACCGCATTATATGGAAACTTACCATGTTCTAGGAGGCATGTCACAAGTTCTACTCCGCGTTATATAGAAACCGCGTTATAAGATTTCCGCTTTATCGGAGGGTTGACTGTAGTCAAAAAGCGCCTTACTTGATTTTTGTAACAACTTTATTTAATTAAATTAAATTAAAAAGCAAGAACGTAAATGTAAGCAAATATTCAGGCAGTTGCAACGTTAACAACAGAACACAAAAGCAATAACTTTCTTCAATACGACGAAGACCAAGACGACAAATTTAGTTATTTTATATTAAGTTTTATTTTTGCGGAATCAACTGCTTATACAGAAAGAGCAAGACTCCATTCTTCTTTTTTATATTGAATAAAGAAAGAACAATAGTAGAGATGTATAAATTATTGTTACAGATAAAACTACAGAAGCCGAAGTTTTTTCTGTGTTTAAAAGTACATCCGACGAGTCGTGTTGGAGTTGCATTTTGAAATTCTTTATTACACATTCCAACATATGTTGAGGAATACGCCTTTTGTTTTGGTATTGCATTTCGTAGTATGCCTGTAATGCGCAGTCTTGAAATATACACATAAAAAGATGTCTCGGGTTGTGACATTTGATAATCGGGTTGGCCAAGCGACGTCATCATATTAAAAAATTAGGCCTCAAAGAAATAGCTCACTCAATATTTGTTGAGAAAACTGTCACTTGGAATACATCGAGATTTAGTGCAAAAAACTGCTAAATTATTTTCACACATCGATTGAAAATGAAAATAAAATATTGGCCTTCTTCCTCAAGAAATTAATTTCAACAATACTTAGCACTATATGGTAATGCGTTCAATATAACAAGACCTTCTAAGTCTTGTAGATTAGCATCATTCCAATGATGAAAGTTTGATTGATAATGCATCTTGATAAGTGCAAATGCGCTTCGTAAGTAATGAAAAAAACTGAGTTATATGGAATGTCTTTTAAAATGCTTTTGCCAATTACTTTTGAAAAGTTTTCATACAAAAACCATATTGTATGAATAAAATCGAAAGTCTAAGTCCGAAGATAGCCATACTATACAACTAGATAAACGAAGAGCCACGGCATGCTTTCGTGCGGTCACCCCCGAGATTGCAAAATAAAATGTTTTACTGCTTAATGTTTTCAGGTATTTGAGCACTCCGAAATATTATTCCATCCCTTTTCACAACAGAACCATTATTTCTAATGATTTTATTTTCGATCGTGGAACGGGGATCTGAAACGAAAATTAAAATCGCGTCCAAAAACACGATGTGTGGTAATAACAAAATGATTGTTTCCAATGTACACTTCGACAGCAAAAACTCTTTGTTGGTTAGTAGACGACATCTTGGTTATTAAAAGCTGCTCTAGGAAAAACTTTACAACCACCTGCGTAAAATCATTTTTCCTGATCTTAAATGACACTTTCCTTTATAACACAGTTTTACTATTAGAGAAGGAGTTTTGCCTCACCCTATATAAATAACCAAAATACGGTTGAGCAGACTGGCAAATATATAGTAAAGCTTTACTAGCTGTATATTATAAAGGTTGGTTGAAAAATAAACATTTTAGTTAACGCAAAAGTTGATCAAAATTGATTGTGATATAAATGAGATTCGAGCAGTATTTTAAGTGAAATTGAGCCGCAGGGCTATCCAATAGTGTATAACGTTTGCCTAAACTATATATAAATATAAAAATCTTAGTTGTGTAATTTTAAAATTATAGACATTAAAAAAATTGCGAATATTGACACCCTGTGATGATCTTTCAAGTACTGTGACTACAAATATTTATTGTTCTTCATTTTTTTTTGTGCGTGATGTAACCTTGAATAACCCTTCTGTAATTACAGTATTAAAACATTTCGGGAAAATAGCGTAAAATTTCCTATAAGAATCACATTTAAAATCGTAATGTCGAAAATTTTCCCGAAATTCGAAGTCGAATATCTCGAAAACTATTCGAGATAGAAATTTTTTAATTTCGGATTCGAAATCAGCGTAAAATTTGCTATAAGAATCCATTTTCAAATTTAAAAAATCTCAAATTTTGTGACGGACCGACAGACCGACAGACAGAATTCAGTAACGAACTTTTTAAATTCGTTAAAAATAGATAACTTTACTTTTAGAATTTGACCCGTGGTTAAATCAACTCAAAATGCTTGTAGTACTTTACGAGTTGTAAACTTAAAATACTCTTTCTAACAAAATAGCATATTTTTTTCATTTGAGGAAAAAATTTTAAATTACGCCCCACTTGGCTATTGTTCATGTAATGGAAAATACCCAGAAGAAATTGGACAATGCACGCTATCATTTATGTGGAATTACGACCTATGTTTGTTGAAATATAAAAAAAAACATAAAAAATAGCGATTTAAATTAAAATTTATTTATATCGAGTTCATGTTTGCTATTTACAAAGTAACATATAAAAACATTTAAAAAACTTAGAATTAAGATTATTTGTGGCTACCACTTGGTCGGGCGTATTTGTTTACATGATCTTCAACTTTTTTTTGGAAATCCACGGGGTTTGAAAGCAGTATCGATGCAGCATCATCATTTATGGGACTATTTGGGTTTGGTTCCTTCAGCAGTACCGGCAACATACTATCGAATATTGCGCTTAACGAATATTCTGGGTCCCAATCAAGTAAGAGTAAGTTTACACAAACATAACCTGACACACTACAGATGTTTGGGTGAAAAATAGGATTCACAAAGTTCAGCATGGGGGGTTCATGTGGGTATCTCGGAGGCAACCACACCCGCACCTTCCACTCGCCGTTTTTATAGAATGTATCTTCAGGGCCCTTAAATTTGACAAAAATAAAGTTGTCTAATCCTTGCTCGACCTCATGCCCGTTCCTAACGAGCTCCAGTATATCCTGCTTTATACGTCTGTATCCGTGTGCTGTTGCGAATACCGAATTGGAGGTGCTCGAAGCCATTCTATATCTGTAAATGTATTAATAAAATTTACTTCGAGAATAAAATACAAAAATTGAAAAAAAATACTTTACATAGTTTATAAATCAAAGCACCACTATTATAATAAAAACCGTTTCTAAAACCAATTTTACCAATTGCATAATGCTGCAACGAATACTTCACCTTAACCTTTAACTCGAAAAAATAATTTGTTTTAAACAATATAACACATTCATTCCTTGTAAATTACTACATTTGATTAATTAAAAATACTTAAAAAAACTTTTGAATTTTTGAGATTTGCAAAGTTTTTCTTTATAGCCAAATATGTTATAATATAATGGTTCGACTAACTAGGTCACTAATTAGTACTTAAAACAAGATTTTTCTATTTTTAAAAACTATTTCAAATATATTGTTGATATAAATATTTAGGTTTACACATTTATTTCATATTAAACAGAGTTTTCTAAAAGATGGTATATAATATAGAACAGCATATACATATTAATTTTTAGATTAAAAAAACTCTCAAATGTAGGGCTAAACTTGTCTGTCGAGCGTGAACTAATCAAAGGATTAGAAATTTATCACAAAAAATAAAACAAAATTGTTAAAGAAACTCGAATATATACTAATACTTATTTATTGGGTAATATAAATGGATAAATACAGATTAAAATAAAAACAAACACGAAAAGTGATAAAAATGTTAAAATTAAATAAAATATGTTAACAATTAAACAAAAAAAAATCCAAACAGGCTAAAAGTACTGGCCTAGTACAGTAATATGAAGGAGGAGCTAAAAACAAATTTAATTTTTATAAAATTTTCAGAAATATTTATTTATTTTATATTAAGTTTAAAATACAAATTACCATTTAGAAATATCCTCTCATTTTCAAATAATATTTACATATTCAATGGTAATCGCGTATATTCCTGCGAGTAATGAAATAAAAGTGTACGCTATAAGACAATATCAGTATTATAAAAATAAAAAAATTCAAATATAGGACTCCGTCCTGTATTTTAAGCCGTTCGTCGAAAATGCATAATTATATCCTTCTACTTTATAGAACAAAGTGTACAATTTTGTAGTTTCATTAACCCAAAATCCTTAAAAACATTCTGGAAACATTCCATGGCTTAATATAAACAAATTTAGAAATAATTAGTATAAATAATAAGCTTTCATATTTATAAACTTGAAAACCCATTAAACAGTTTGCATTATTTATTATATTCAACAAACGTTATTACTAATCGAAACAAAAAACGAAAATGCTAAATACCTAATTATTATTGCGCCTACCTTTTCTCCAGAAAATCAAACCGCAAAGAACAACCAACACGTTCGCACTCGGCAAGCACGATTATAGAATGAAAGACAGAACGTGCGTACATCGGCAACGCACCTCTAAATTTTCTATCGGTTACTACTTTTCCCACTTCATTTGCTTTACTGGTTGACAACACGTCAAGTGCTTTGCTGTGTTGAACTTTGCATTCCTAGAACAGCGCTATCGTAATCGCAAGGCGGCAAGTTTGGCTAGCTATCTGCCCGGGATACGTCCTAGCATAGCTCATAGTAGAAAGAAAACACGGAGTTGTACCTAATTCTTCTTTTAAAATAATTTAAAATGCACAATTGAACCCCAAATATTTTCTCAAAATAAAAGTTATAAGTGAAAAAAAATATATTTTTTATCCGATTACAAAAGGAGACTTTTCAATGTGTTTTTGATTAATGTTTTTTATTAACGAACTTAGCAGAGACATTGGCCCAATAAATGTGTGTTCAAAATTTTTACTGAGAAGCAATTGTATACTTAATGTTGCTGTGAAGTTTAGATAGGATTAAAATTTGGAAATCATATCCACAAGACCAGATGATCAACAGCATACCTTACCCAACACTTTTAATTGCGAAAAATGGGCCATAAACGAGTTAGCTATGATAGATGTAATTAGGAAACCTAAGGGAGCACCATTGGGGTTAGAATTTAAAATAATTATTGAATAGGGAATGGTTAATTAACTTTAGGATATCGTATTCTAAACTACGATTGGTTTTTAGAAGTTGAAAAGCCTTAAGGACAGTTATTTCAGTAAACAGAAAAATAACATCGATATTAACCATTATGTCATTTTTACGTGTGGGAAAGGATTTGAGAACTTCTGAGAAGAGGTAGGAGATATGGATATATCATGAGGTTCGTTCTTTAAGAAGCTAAAGGATTTTTGCCAGATATTTGACTAAGTTAGGTGTAGGTGAACCAAAAGAACTGACAGTAGGTCGTAAGAGAGTATCTTCTTTGTGAATTATTAGAAATCCGTACAACTTTGGTATTCTTGAATATTTCTCTCGGGATATGAGAAACTTTTTGGTATTTAGGGATAGGTTCGAGTTGTTAGTAAGGGTCTTAATTTACTTTTTAAAGTTAGTTGTTGGGTACTTGGACGATAGACCGATTATTTTCTTATATCGTCCATTTTAGCAATGCAGTCTGAATTATTGAGGATAACTCTCTGTCGATAAGATTATAACTTTTTTGTCTTGACAGTTTTAGCGGTTTGTAGTTCGGAAGGTTTAATACTTTGTTTCGGTACGGTTGTGCGTAAGACTTTGTGTGTATTTTCGGACAATTTAATAATATAATAGTTGGGAACATGATTAGGAGTAACACTAAAGTTAGAACATTTTTTAAGAATTTGGATAGTCGGTTCAGCTAAAGGCTAGCCGATGCGATAGACGGATAGATGGTTGATGAATTTCGCAAAATTTCGAAAGTTTTTATTTTTGAATTTTGATTTTCTCTTCCGATTTGTTCAATGCTTTATCGTATATTATCTTAGTAAAACCCTTTCAATTGATTGAATTAATTTGGGAGAAGCTGAGATCATGGAAAGTCGCATACTGTTTAAAGTTGAGTGGATAGAGCGTCGAAGCAAAGATAATTCGGCTTTTCTAAAAGTACGGGAAATAGGAAAGCATTTTAATCGTAAGCTTATAAGGATAACTTGTTTGTCTATAAAGGATTTTAAAAACGCAGTGTTCTCCCCGTAGAGGTGTGAAAAGTATTCGGAAACGTTTTCGTGGTCAACGAGAATTGAACAATTAGATTTACTGACAGAATAGGCTGCATACCAAACAAACAGAATATACGAACTGTTTTCACAGCTAACAACAGAATAGCTGACTTCGTTAGCTTAGACAAGTACTGTTACGTCCCGCAAATTCCAAGGAGTAGACATGTGGCAGAACATATATAAGCTAAACGAACAAACATATATCAAACTCTATGTATAAAAATTTTCTGGCTGTACGAAAAGGTAATATTTCTTCCATTTTGCTTAAACACATCAAAAAAAACATAATTAACTTTTCCAGTTCCAAAACACTCGCTCTCAACCTACTAGTAGAGTTATTCGTGAGACTAATAAAATAGAAAAATACCCTCAATATCTCTTTACTCATAACGATAGTCACTGTTTACTTGTTATTTAGAAACCGTTAGTTACCCCACGTCATCACTTTTATACCACATTTCAACAAACAAACTTTTTCCAGCCCATCATATTTTCCGAAAGTATATGTCCCTGTCAATCTTTCACTTATGGTTCAATAAATAGCAAAGTAGAGCACACAAAAAGTCAGTCTCTTTTCTTTATGACTAGTGGTTTTCCTCGACGAGTAGGTAGATTAAGACTCAGTGTAAAGAAACTAACTTCAATTCTCTGAAAGTGGTATTAAAGTGTATACCAAAACGTAGGGAATTTTGCAAAAATCCAAAGTTTTAAAAAGCTGCCAGTTTTGAAATCTGAGGGCCATGAAACGAAAAACTGCAGTCAAATGTATTGGAAATCGCAACATAAAGGCATAAACATAGAATTTCTACGAAATTTACCTAAAATTAAAAACTTTCTTGATTTTTGACATTTCCTTTCGGTTATCTGGCGTCAGAGGAATCATTCAGATTTGCATGTTTCTTTATCTCATTCAAACGTGCCCCTCTTGGATAAGTGTAACAATAAAACAAGTAATATTATAAATACTTAATCTAGTCATAAGTACTATCACACAATTTAACCATTTTTAAAATAAAATAATAAAACATTATTTTACTACTTTAAATTTTTTAATTATTAAAAACACAGGTACAAATTAAAAACAAAAAGTTATTCAAAATTTTCCCATTTGCTTGCACATGCGCATTTATTATATTTAGTCAATCATATTAAGGCACGCAAGACGTAAATTACCTAATGAACGTTTTAAGGGCGCAATATTAGAATGTCTTTTAGAGAAATCCATGTCTTTTTAAACCGATCCTAACTTATAATCTAAACGACCTAAGTGGTATCTTGTAAAATGCTAACCGTCGGCACGTATAAAATCAGAAACATTTCCTTCCCACCTCTTTTATGTAACTTTGAAGTCTTATTAAAAGCTTCATCGGTGATTTTTATTTGTTTTACGCAGAATTCTAAGACTTTACGTGTGATCATATATCACCGTATAGTTGTTCTAAATACTCCTTTAATTTTTCCACTATTTTGTCACAGTTTATCAATATTTTTCTATTCTCATTCTCTACGCTATTAGTAAATCCTTTATATTCTTAAAAAAAGTTTTGGTAGCTTTATAGACTGATTTTGTCTTTTCGACATTAAATAATTTCTCCACTTCTTGACATTTATCTTGCACGTACCGTTCTTTTGCTTTATTTGACTCCCTGTTAATTACGTTTCTTATTTATTTATGATGCCTTAGTCCATTTTCTGATTTATAATTCTCGTACTTTTTCAATCTTTAATTAACTCTCTCATTTGTCCTGTAATCCAAAGTTTTCGTATTTGATGCTCTTGTTTTGATATCATTTCTTCTGCAAATAATATTAAATTAATTTAATCTTTTTCATATTTTTCTGTCCTATTTTTTCATGTCTACTCTCTGTAACATCCTCAATTACAAAATATGTCGTTTTTTTCTTTTAGTTATATATAGCTTTAGATAAAACGCAGCAAAACAAAGTCAGTTTAGAGCGTTGCCTTGGAGTATCCCATGATTAATTAGACAATAATTTGATAAGATGTTTCTTATTTTAACTTAGCATGTCTGTTTAGAGGCAAGATTTTAACACTAAGTGCAGCTGGCTTGAGAAACTTAATTTAAGTTTTTGCGATAAGCCCAAATACTTGTTTAATGTTCAAAAATACAACTGCATACATGTTTTTTTCGAATTCTTGCATTGTTTGAGAAAACAATTGTTAGCCCTGTTGTATAGTCCAATGGTGTTTCTAGAAGACAAATTGGTAGAGTGCGATTATTTGGTCAAAGTTTCTTGTTCCTTTAATTCACTTATAGCGTAGTTTTTTAAAGATTGTGGGTACTAAGTATACGATATTTATTGGTATGTACGATGTAGGTTGATTAGAAGGTTCTCCAGGTTTAGGAATCATAATTATTTGATTACTTTTGATTACTTTCATTGCACTAAAAATAGCAGAACCTTAGTACGTACAAATAAGAGCGAATAGATTACATATTGTTTTGTAAATTTTACATTATGACTATTGGTAAGATCAATTTATTGTTAAACTATATCTGGCGGAAAGCTTTTAGAGTTTCACAACATTAAGAAAGCATTTGATATTATCATCGATAATATGTTAAATGTTTAGCAAAAGTATTTTCCTTTTTTGTCAAAGACTACTCAATTATTTCCAAGAACTCTAATTGGGCGTATTGCGACTCTTGGACCTTTCAGTTTTTAAGGTTTCCATACTGAATGTTAGTCAGGTAACAGTTTTTAAATGTAGTGTTTAAATGTTTCGCTTTCTGTTTCTAAGTAGATTAAGCTCTTATACTAAGTTTTATCTTACCTACTCCGAGTTTTTAAGAAACTTAAGTTGATAGAAAAACTTTTTTTAATGTATTCCCTCTTAATTGCAACGATAAAATTAATAATATGAATAATAAAAATTATAGTTATTTAACAAATCAGATTTTAATCTGTTGTACCTTTTGTATTGAAGATACAAGTATTCCACATTTTTTCGATCTTATAGCACAAAAATCAAAATATTTATGGCAGCTTTGGTTAAACTTCTATTGGTTCTTAAAAAATTTCTTTTTAACGGTAGTCGACTAAATTGGTTTTATCGTAGTTGCAAATAGCCTTCTAGATAACTTGTTAATAGATATTTTACCTGGTGAAAGAATTAAAGCCCAACGATGCCAGATAGAGGCTTCAATTCGTTAACGGTGTAACTGAACATTTTAATTTATTTAACAACATTTTATTTTCTTATGAAGCGCATGTTCATCTCAATGGCCACGTTAACAAACATAACTACTATTACTGGAAAGCTACAAACCCGCAATGAAAGCATAGAGACCCCTTCATTTACCAAAAGTGATTGTATGTGCTGCAATGTCAGCGAGAGCAATAATCTGTCTGTACTTCTTTGAAGATGAAAGGAGCAGCACGTTAACGACTTCAAAGTGTTATGTGGAGATGCTAAACAATTTCTTCAAAATGTAATTTTTCTCATGCGCGTGCTTTCAAATCTCTTTGCCACTACAGACCAAACGAATTTTTTTTATCGCTTTAGGTTTGGGATATGTACTTTTTCTGCCACCACGTATAAGACAAAAAATTAATTTACAAAAAACGTTCTTTTTTGAGGCCTATAACTTGGTTAAGAGCCGTTTTCCTATCTCTTGCTGTTTCAAAAATATAAGCGAAAAAATATTTTTTTTTATTTAAGGCCGCTATTAATTTTAGGAACTGATTTTATAGTTCTCTACTAATACAAGTAATACTTTAGAACCCTAACATCCGTTTTAATTAAACCGTACAGGAAAAAACTCTTTAGTCGATTTACAAAATCATGAAAACTTCCAGAGGTCTCCTCATCTGTGAGCGAGCAGTAGTAATGATTGCTACAGAAAGTCTACAACATTCTCTACAGTATCCAAATGTGGCTGGCTGAATTTTCTAGTCAAAGAATATGGTTCCCATAGGATGGAGCAGCATCGCACACTTCTAACGTGTCTCTGTCACGAGTTCGTAAAATTTTTCCCCAAAAATGGATTTCCAGAAGAGGTGATATAAACTGGCCTCAACGTAACCCTGATTTGGCTCCTATAAATTTTTTCTTGTGGAAATATCTTAAATGGAGGGTATACAGCAGCAATCCGGGCTTTCAGGTTTACTTGAAAGAAAATATCAGTCAGCGAGAAATAGCAGTTATTACGAAGACTACGTGCCCGCGCAGTGCTCAGAAATTTTATTTCTCGTTAAGAGTGTCGCGAGTATTCTGCATACTCACATTTAGATGACATTATTTTTAAAAAATAATTTTGGAGAGTCTATATTTTACTAACAAATAGGCGTCTTCTTTGTTTTTTATAGTTTAAAAAACTCTCTTTTAAGACAGCTTGTTTAATTTTACACATTATTCTCGGTATGCTCAACAAACTCTTAATGATTATTTAATTATTACGAATTTGCAAGAGGTGCTCTTTTGCATATTTTGGCTTTGTCATTACTTTATTGAAAATATTTTATATACATAGATACGTTATCTTGCTACCACATGGCCTATAAAGTCTTTATATCTTCTTACAGAGATTTTCATGGCAATCTCAATAAAATTTGCAGAAACTTTGAAGTACAACTGAAAACAAAAGTTAAAACACAAGACAAAAATAATTGGACCATATTCGAACTATATTTTTATTAGATTCCTACTTTGACTGCACGTATAAGTGCAATAGTAACTGAATTTGCAGATGGTTAAAAAATATGTTAACATCACAGCTGCCATAAAGCTTTCTAATGGCAAAAAAATTCATTTAATCATAGTTAAATAAAATTGTGGTATTATAAATTGCAAGTAACAAATAACAACTAAGTTGTCAACTGTAAAAGAACAATTATTATAATGGTAATAAAAGTTTAGTTATTTATCCATATATCTGTAGTCGGATAACAAAAACTTTATTGCTGTAAAAGCATGATTTAAATGAACTGAAAAAAGTGTAGTCTGTAAAATGCTACATCCTCTCGGCATTAGCCCTATGTTTGTATATTGGGCTATAACACTGTTTA
Source organism: Sinelater perroti (assembly GCA_036346155.1). Lineage (NCBI taxonomy): Eukaryota > Metazoa > Arthropoda > Insecta > Coleoptera > Elateridae > Sinelater > Sinelater perroti. The sequence continues at coordinate 93,285 of JARFIY010000117.1, read as the reverse complement.
ATGAGACCTGCGGTGTTGCAGATTGTCCACGATCTGGAAGACCGGGTTCAGTTCAGAATGTTCAGCCAGTCGAAGTCGCAAGTGACCGAATTAAAAGATATCCCCTTCGTAAGCAGAAGATTAGGTCTGGGAAGATGCAAATTTTCAATACTTCTATATCTCATATTATTACTCAAAACATAGATCCAGCTGATTACAAAATACATACGGGACATTTGGTCATCGATGCCTTAAACAAAGTTAGGATAGAAAAAGCGAAGAGTTTGTTGACTGCATGATGGCCACAAGAAAAATTTTGTTTAAGAATGAATAAATGTTTACATTAGAGGAATATTATATATTATATATAATTATAAACAAAATGACAGATAGTTCCAAGGGTTTAGAGAGGTCATTATACAGCAGCTGTAATGGTTTGCTGGGGAGTATGTTATGATGGAGTGTCCGATATTCATTTTTGTGAAAGAGAGTCAAAATTTCGGTCGCTGTGTAACAACAGATTGTTTTGTAAGGTATAGTAATATTTGTGAATCATGCGCTTTTTTGAGGTGAGCCTTGGATATTTCAGCGAGGCACCGCACCCTCTTACAAAGCACGGCCAACAAAAACTTAGCTAACCAACAATGTGTTTCATTTTCTAACAGTAGAGAATCGGCCTTCTGGTAGTCCAGATCTCAATACATTATATTACTTATTACGATCAGTTTTAGAGGACATAGTTTACTCAAAGTGACGCCCTAATGTTGATTCTTTGAAGCAAGCTCCGACGACTACAGTCAATATTTTACTAATGGATGTAGTGTATGCTGCCATAAACGAGAGGTCTAGACATCTTTAAGCTTGTGTAGACGCTAAGGGTCGACATTATACTTAACAATATCCATTTAATGAATCTTGAAAATATTATAAAGAAACCGTTAATCGTTTTATTTTATTCTACTAAATAGTTTGTAACAGTATTCATGGGCATACTACGTTACTATGTAGTTAGGTTTACAAAATAATTTAAACAAATCATTTTTACTTTATTATTATCACACAATTAATCTAAATTAGGATTAATCTTTATTTTTCTAACCTTTTTTTAGGACCCCACTTTAAATCCATCTTGTAACAAGACAATTAGGCACATGCTAACGTAACAAGCAGTACTAATGAAAGAGAAAGATAATGTAATTATTTCATAAAACTTTATATCTCAATAGATTTTATGCTTGCAAACTATTGATTTACGGTAATCAATCGTTTTGAATACTGCAAACATCTAAGTAGATTTGAAATGGCATGATCATTTCAAATAATAGATTTGTCGGAACGCAAAGTACTTGCACGAAGCAAAAGTTTTAGCCTAATATCGGAACGCAAAGTGTTTCCGCAAAACGTAATGCCAAGGCGACAATCATTCCCAGAAACCGGCAATTGGGTGTGCTAGCCTGCCAATCATGTGAACTTTTCTAGGTGGAGCTATTTCCCATGCACAATTCCTGGGGAATAAAAGCGTGCCTCACGCCAGTCCAAGATAGTTCGCGGCCGCTGTCTAAAAGCCTTGGTTCTCATCGAACCGTGCTTGCCGCTAGGCATAGGATCTTGCCGAATCGTGAGCTACCTTCTACAACTACGTGACCGTGGCTTATGGCCCCCAGGAGGACCAGTATCAACATCGTCTGATCGACACCTCCGAAAAAGTACTATCGGAACCACTGGCGAGTCTACCGCCGAAGAACGCCGATACCACAACCGCTGTCCCCGTTGTCACCGACACCCTAGAAGAGGACCGCTGAGGGACGCCGGGCACGACTCCTGAAATAGCTGTTCGGTGAATCTTCATCCCCCGTGAAACCGACAGCGGCATCACCGACTGAAGAACGTTTGCAGCATGTCGTGTGAACACTGTTCGGGCCACTCCTGGATCGCAAGAACCCACCCTTAGCATACGACGACGCCACAGACCCAACTGCCGGCCGGGACCTCAGCACACTCGTAGTCAAAATAAATTCTTGTAAATAATGTAAAAAATCATCTGAGATGAAAACAATATGTGAGGAATATTCATTATACCGTCCCCACACATTTTTAAATTATTTTTAGTTCCTACCTCTATACAAATATATATATATATATATATATATATATATATATATATATATATATATATATACACTGTACTATATATATACTTATAATGATTACACAGAAACGAATGTACTACGTACTATATTTTTATACTATATTTTGTTTAAGCTATATTTTCTCTATTTTTACTGTCTCTTAATACGCATTTATGCCATTGTTTAGAACATATTAAAAAAAATCAGCAATTTTTATAAGAAATTTATTGCTATACACTAAAAAGCTTCTTCTGTGTATCTGTCAGCTTTTTAGTGCCTACCCTATAAAAGTTATATTTAATTTCCTACTAAATCTACATACACTTACTCTTGTTTATTTTCCTTCAATTATTAGTCGTTTTTCTCTATGTATTAACTTATAAACATTAGCTCATTTATTTTTATTTATAAGATTTCCTTGCTATTGCTTTCACTGACATTATCAATATAATTTAATTTCTTGCAGTCGTTTTGCTGTGTTTTTTTTTTTACCTACGTTGCTTTTGACAAAATGTAGCACAGTTATTATTACACACGTAAGTACTTTAACTTGTATTTTGATAAAAGCTGAGAAAACACTTGGTAATAAGCTTTTAGACCCACAATAGGCCAATACAATAAACACAAAGAAACACATAAAGATAGAACAAAGTTAATAAGATATGTGACAGAAAAAGCCTGAGATTAATGGATTATTTTAAATAAAGAGAAATACATAAAGGCACTTGAGTAACATATAATGACAAGGTTGTCAATTAAGTGGATAATGAAGAATATGAAAATAAAATAAGTATGTAAAAATGGTGCTAAATGTTAAGTAAAGAAGAGAGGTGGACACGAACTTAAATCATTACCTAGTAACGATCACAATAGAAAGTAATTACGTGATTAAAAAACACAACGCAACAAAACAATATAAAAAAATACGAGATAGAGCGACTAACGTAAGTAGAAGATCAAAATAAATATTAAAATAATATTGGAAACTAAAATAAAAAAAATAAATTAATAACATCATGGAAAGAGATGAAGGAGCCCATGAAAAGCGCAACAGGACTAGTTCTAATGAAGAAAAGCAAATAGAATAGAACTAATAAATGGCTCAATTTATACTGCAAAAAAAACAAAAGAAAATCTTTAAACAAGACAGAAAATGACAGGAAGATAGAGAAGAATACGCAAACAAATAAAGCCTAAAAAAAGTAAAAAATGGCAAAAACAGAGTCAAGAATATTTTAGAAACAAGAAATAAAACATCTCTACCAAGAACTAAAGCTCAGCAGAAACGGATATAAACAAAAACTAATAGTATTTAAGCACAAAAAAAATAAATATTTAAGGGTCAGAAATAATATTTTCAAACTCTGCTGAACGGAGAGAAGTTATCAACCCAAGAAAATGAAAAGGAAGAAAACAACAGAAGGAGAAACTACGCAAATATAAAAAGAGGAAGATGAGAATACAAAGAAAACAAAATTCTCAACGACAAACAAAATAAGTAATATAATATAAAAGTTAAAAAACGGAATATAATATAACAAATTAATCAAATACGGAAAAGAATAACGAGTCACATTTCTACGATTATTCCTTCAATCAATTTTCACGAGCTAAAAGTAGGAATTCGTCTGTTCTCTCGTCACGAGCAAGTCTGCTAGGCAGAGGCTAACCTTGGGAAAATTTTCTTCGAGTTCGCGTTTATTTATTCGCGCGTCGCGGCTTGTGTCTCGCTTTTGGTGCATTGTTGTAATGGACGTTGACGTTATGTTGACATTATACGAAATATATAACAATAATTAACATGCACGATCAAATCGTGGCGGGCTTTCACGATTAATATCATCCCAGCGGCCAAGTTATGTGGTCCGCGACGGAAAAATTAACGTTCTATAATTGCACCTCGATATTACTAATATTATGAGTTTAATTTGGTAAATATTATGGCAATCTTTGGCAATATAGTAAGCTAATCTATAGATAACCCCTGCCAGTAATTATTTAGTAATATGTTAGCACATTTACCTATGTAGCTCGTAAATAGAAATTGAAGTGACATTTGTACTGCCAGACTAACCTGTGCGAGATATAAATGACGTTTCCTTTATCACATTTATCGTACATTGGTTCACGAAACTGTCAAAGCGAAACACAAGTTAAAGCTTATTTGTCATATGCAGATTGTTTTAAATGTAAACGGAAAGAATAATTAACTTAAACAACAATTTAAATAGTTTGTAACTTTTAATGCATATTTATATAGTGGTTGGCTAGCAAACAGATAAAGCAAAAATAATAGTGGGGTTTAAAATAATTTAAAAAAATGTTTTATATAGTTTACACCTCACGTCCTACTATTAAGTTAATTAAGTGCGTGCTAGTTGTCACAATAAAGACTTTGAGGCTGCAGTGCCGGTACGGACGCCCTAACTAAAAAGACACAGTGCCGGAAAAAAAATGTAGTCCTATATAATTAGAGCAAAAACGTGTAATATCCTATTTGGAGAGGCAGTCGTGTAAATAGCTGTGCCCTCGTAGAGCGGTGTGGGAACTAATTACGGCCCGTCTTAAAAAGTAAGACGCCGAAGCTCAAATCGTCCCAAAATGGTCGGCGCGAAAGCGGACGGGGGCGGCTACCGATATCAACCAACGAGCATTGTCAAATCGCTCATCTGTAATCGGCTTCGGCTTCATCGGTGTTGATTTCCTGGTGGCCACCGTGCTGTGATATCTTCGTGCCTGGCTTAGCGGTCGAGTTAGATGCGGGTAAATTAAACACGACCGCAGTGGCCGGGTTGCGATGCGAAAGTCGCCGGGCTTCGCGCCTGGCTTAGCGGTGGATCATTTTGCGGAAAATTTTGATTCGACAGCACTTTGCGTTTCAAAAGATACCGCCGACGGCGTATGCAGACTCGCAGGCCGAGCAAAAAAACCCATATGCCGTTTAGTGTGCGATAGCAAAACGAAAGCCAAGACCACCTCGAACACAGACGGTTCAAGTGCGATAGGCCGCCACACCATACTCCCCGCTTTGAAAGATCCCGAGCTTTCAAAAAAATTAATACTTATCATTGAGCTATTAACAGCGGTTTGAAACAATATTGCCTTTAAATAATTTCTGAAATTAACTGTTATATTTCAGGTGCGTTAAATTGTGGTTAGATTGCAGTATAAGTTGAATCCAAGTTAAACTAAATGGCGGTTATATTTACATTGTAACAAACTATATAAATACCCTATTAATATACTATCTATATATACATGAGTCAGCTAAAATATTGTTTTAGCGTCGCGGACACGATATCGTGGCAGTTCAGCCATTTTAGATGTTGGATGTGCAGGATTTAAACGGAAACAAGTATTGCATTTGCGGCAGCGGGGCCGAATGACTGTCCTACCATCCAATATCCAAAAATTCTGTCTTATAACAGACATCAATAGCCTGGGGCTCGTGTGGCAGTAAGTATTGTGGTAGTGGTTAATAATTAAATCAACTACACGGTCACGTTTAGGTAAAAGCGCGGGATGCTTGGCCTCGTAAGGCAGGTCCGAATGGAACAATCTGCCCCCGATGCGTAAGATTCGTAGTCATCGGTAAAGACACACAACCTGCGCAACTTCTTAGACGGAAGTTCGCCGGCTTTCATTAAATTTAATTCGTTAGAAAAGTGAATACTTTGAACTATTCGAATAATAAAATTTTCAGCGTTTTGAATACCTTTAACAGATTGATTACCATCACGTATTTTGCTCGCAAATTTTAGGCTGTACATGAATATGCGCAAAAGTTTATTCCACGAACAAACACGGTTGACTATAGTGTCAAAAACACGTGGTTCGAAATTTGCGGCTTTAACAACAAACGCCTTTGATTTGAACTCCGGTAAAGTTTCACACTCAATCGAGATGAATTTTAGAGGCCATTCGCTCCTAGACTGATGAAGCCAAGCAGGGCTATTCTACCACAGCAAGTGTTTAATTAAATAAGAGGGTAGCATGCCGCGTGAAAGTCAATCACTGGGATTCTCTTTTTTCGGACACATGATTAAAGCAAGCGACAGGTAAATTTTCGTGTATTTTAGCAATATGACTGCTAACAAAAATAGACCACCTATGTGTCGATGAGTGTATCCACAAAGCGCTATTGTAGAATCCGAGAAGGCGTAAACACCTGTAATAGGTACACGAGCGGAAAGTTTATCGTTGACCACGCGAACAAGCTTAGACAGCAGCAAAGCGGCGACAAGTTCTAATCGAGCTAGCGTTATTATTTTAACTGAAGAAACCTTTGACTTTGCACAAAAAGCCGGACGGTGATATTACCTTCAGGATCAGTGATGTGTAAATAAACACAACAGCCATAACCACTGAAGCTCACGTCACAAAAGGCTTCGATGTTCACTACTGCTTTTCTAACAATGCCAATATGGGGCGGAATATTTAGAGAAGAGAGTGCGGAAAAATCGCGTGCAAAAGCTGAAAAGCGACTGATGATGGATTCCGGAAAAACCTCATCCCAGTCTATTTTAGCTAACCATAGTTCCTTAATATGAATTTTGGCGTACAGCACAACTGGAGCTACAACGCCAAATACGTCGAATAAGCGGGCAGCTAGCGATAAAACCGTGCGCTTCATGCATTTATCTTCTACAGCAACTGTTGTCAAAGAAAAGTTATAGTCAGCAGGATCCCAGGTTAAACAGAGGATTTTAAAATTGTCAATATCGTTATCCATGCCAGAATAATTTACTGGTAAGCTGTGAGACTCGGGAAGAATCTAAAATAAAGTGGGCGAATTAGTAGCCCATTTGACAAAGTCGAAGGAGCCTAATTTTAATAAATCAATTAATTCGCGAGACAATCGCGTAGCAATCTGTTCATCGGGAACCGAATGTACGTAATCATCCATATAAAATTGAGTTTCTACAAGTTTAGAAGCCTCAGTGAAGCGGTCACTATACTCGTACGCTAGCAAAGTTGTAGGAGCGAATAGGTTCGTTCCTACTAAAACGAAATAAAATTTGTAAGTATTTACGATGGCGCTCGTTTACGCCGATGCGCAAAAACATGATGGCCGTCACCTTACCAAAAATCTACGTAAGTCTGTGAGGACCCCAAGTTATCAAGCGGTGGAATATTTCTAAAAATATTGTAGCTGATACCTATCCTAGGCCCGTAAGGATCAAAAAATGGAGAGGCAGGCGTGTAAATAGCCGTGCCCTCGTAGAGCGGTGTGGGGAACTAAGTACGGCCCGTCTTGAAAGGTAAGACGCTGAAGCCCAAATCGTCCTTTAAACGGCCGGCGCGAAAGCGGATTGGAGCGGCTACCGATATCAACCAACGAGCATTGCCAAATCGCTCATCTGTAATCGGCTCCGGCTTCGGCTTCAGCGGCGTTGATTTCCTGGTGGCCACCGTGCTGTGATGTCTTCGTGCCTGGCTTAGCGGTGGATCATTTTGCAGAAAATTTTGATTCTACAGCACTTTGCGTTTCAAAAGGTGCCGCCGACGGCGTATGCAGACTCGCAGGCCGAGCGAAAAAAAGCCCATATGCCGTATTGGTGCGATAGCAAAACGCCTGTCGGCATATATCAAAGCCAAAATCGCCTCGAACACAGACGGTTCAAGGGCGAAAGGCCGCCACGCTACTATTCATTGCCCATCTCCCGCCATTCGGCTCTGAATAGTAAAAATGCAGTAAATTTTAAACTTTTCCCATATATTTTTAAAACTGTAATAAATAGAAAAATACATTTTTGAACTTTTTTCTAGCTTTTCAGAAGAGAAATTGTCTAATAAAAACTTTTTTCTTGCATCTTGCGTTATGGTGAATGTCTCATTGTTTTATTTAATTCAGCTTTAAAAATAAATTTCCTGTGATCATCTTGTGAAAAAATTAAAGAACTTAACATAGAAAACATGTGGTTTCAACAAGATGTTGCGATATGCCATGCGGAAAGGGAGATGAAGGGTATGTTGAGAATAACTTATCTAGGCATTTTCCTCCCATGTTATAGTAATTGGATTGCCCATCCCCTTCTCCCCATCAAATAAAATGTACGAAAAGCCATTGAAAGCATACCTCCCAGCTTTTATAAAAAGCAGATAGAAAATGTGAGTCAAAGAGTTCAAATTCGTGCGGCCTTCAGGGATAAACATTTATAAGATTTTATATGCAAAATATAATTTTAGACGTTATACTAACAACGACAGATAAAAATATTAACGTGTTTTACTGTAGGAAAAAATATTTTACAAATAATTATTACCTACCCTGTACACAATAATAATTTAATACAAATTTTATTTATCTAGTAGTTTTTTTCCGTGTTGGGTTGCTAGTCCCCCATCGGGCGCCTCCCCAGGTGGCGGATAGGAGAATGCCTCCCAGATATGGGTGGTACCTGGGAAATGAAATACCAGGGGCGGACCAAAACTAGCATGGCATAGGAAGCAGCTGTGTCATTAATGAGTCAAGGCTGCAGAAGAATGACTTCGGTAACAGGCTTGTCATCATATACTTACAGGTGGCTATCAAATTATGATACACCCGGCTGTAACACTGCGATGAGGAAAGCAACGGGAAACTACCTCATTATATTCCCAAGAAAAATCAGGATGGCAGAGAAATATAATGTTAAAGAATGTACTGATCATGGGATCGGAAACCAAGATCCGGCAAGGGAAGATCACAGGGCTTCCCAGGTCGTCAGCCAGCGAAATCCCTGTACAATAAGAGACAATATTGCCCCAAAATTAAAACTGAAACAAAAACTGAACATAGGCACGTGGAATATACGAAGCATGTTCCAAGCAGGGAAAGCAGCCAACGTGGTTAAAGAAATGCGATGGCTACATATTGACATATTGGGATGCAGCGAAATGAGATGGCCAGGCGAAGGAACGTGTGTGGTAGATGAACATCAAATATACTATATTGGTGATGATAGTCCGCAACATCGCAATGGAGTTGGTTTTATAATAACAAACGATGTTCAAAAAGCAGTAAGCGGATTCCTACCAATATCGGATAGAGTTGCTAGGTTAAAAATAAATGCACAACCTTGTAGTTTGAACATAATACAAACTTATGCGCCAACAACAGACAGCAATGATGAAGTCATTGAACAATTTTATGACGACGTAAGGAAAGCAATAAAATATACAAAGAAAGAAGACATATCCTTAATTATGGGAGATTTAAACGCTAAAGTTGGCAACGAAGCAACCGAAGGAATAGTAGGAACATATGGTCTTGGAATACGTAATGAGCGTGGAGAAATGCTGGTACAGTTTTGTAAAGAAATACAATTTTCTATTATGAATACTTATTTTGAATTACCAAGCAGAAGATTATATACATGGAAATCCCCCGCTTATAGAAACGGCAATATTGTAAGAAATCAGATTGATTACGTAATGATAAACAAACGATTCCGCAATTCTTGATTAACAATCGAAAAATATAACACTATCCAACCACGACCACTAACTTCATTGTATTGGTTAGATTAAAGAAACAACGCAATTGCGAAACAAAATACAATTTACAAAACTGGTAAAGAAAGCACAATCCTGATAGCTACGACCAATAAATTACTTGAAATCAATAAATTCTGGAAAGGTGATACACAAATCTGCAAGATTATAGAAAACGAAGTCATTCGATAACAGTTTGGTTCAGACGAGAAAACAGCTCACAACGATTAGATTAACAGAACTCATTGAAGAAAGGCAGATATAAAAAAATATAGACAAATTATACTAGATTTGAAATACCTTTGATAAATAGGAAGCTTGAAAGCATGCTTATAAAATGATCAAGATAAACATCCCTTAGAGAAAAAATTAAATCCTTAAACAAAGAACTTTCAGGGTAAGAATCAACAACGCTTGGAATCAAACAACAAAGGCAGGAGTACCTCATGACAATGAATACTCAAAATGAAAATACTGTACATGATTTTCGGATTAAAAATTAACGCTATAGAATGTTTGCCGACATACGGCGATACTAACAAGGAGTTCAATTGAAACAACAATAGAAGATAAAAACAGTAAACAAATGGACCTGGTTTAAACTTAAAATTAAAATAACCACGCAGGCCGATTAGATTTGTTCAATGAATCAAACGTTAACCCATCCCAATAGACTGGTTAAACTACGATGATCCATTGAACCAACCAGGGGCCAAGAAATGTAATATTCGTCCAATTCATCAATACCAATGGGTACATTTTACATCATCACAAGTGATCACAAGATTCATTCAAAATATCGGCGAATCGCAATTTGGTTAAGTGCATCTTAGATCTGAATGCCATTATTTCGATAAGGTCATCACAGATATTAACTTATCATGCAGTTTTGATAATTTACAAACATCATTGAAGAATCAAACAATGCAGAGCAATTAATACAAACTTAAATTCACTGGAATGATAACAGGAACCAGAATAATTCCAACAGTTAACTGTTCCACTAATCTCAGACTACTATAGGCTAACTAGTAAAATCTTCAACATCCGCAAAGGTGTTCGACAAGGATGCTATTAACCTCGGTCAATAACATACTCTAGGATCAACCTTTCAAAAAGCCCAAGGGACACTGGAATTAACAAGCTAAAGAATAGTAGAACTCAAAGTTAGATATGCAGAATGGTTTCATGGCCAACACTTCAGAAGGATTCAAGATTAATAGACCTAAGTTTATTCAGAAAAATTACGGTATGGCTAACTTGTTGAAACAAAAGTGATGATCATTAAAAATGCCAACATAATACGTTATCCATGCCAGAATCCCTTTACTGAAAGTCAGGCGTTTAATTATTGGATGTCCAATTAAACGGAGATACATACATTTGACAAAAAAGTTGAATCGAAATGGTGGAAGCATTAATCCGCCAAAGAAAGTATTGTCAATTTAGTTTAAATTGCAACTTACTCGAATCATCCATATAAAATTGAGTTTCTACAAGTTTAGAAGCCTCAGTGAAACCGGTCACTATGCTCGTAAAGTATGAAGTTGTAGAAGCATAGTTGTTTTCAAACGAAATAAAATCGAAAATGCCCAATGACTCGTTTACTCCGATTCATCATTACCAAAAACGTCCTGGCCAAAAACTACGTAAGTCTGTGAGGACGCATTATCAATGGAATATTTCTAAATATTGTAGCTGATACCATTCCTAGGCCCGTTAGGATCAAAAATCGAGGAGGCGTGTAATTCAGGAGGCCTGAACAAGGGAACCTTATCTCGATACAAGTGCTAATACAAAGAGCGCGATGCTGAACACGAAATCGTCCATTTAATGCATTTGAAAGCGTTTGACCGCGTAAACACGAGCATAACCAACGAGCATTGCAAATCGCAATCTGTAATCGGATACTCGATATTGCTTCAGGACGTTGAATATGGCCACAACCGCTGTGATGTTGAACATCGAAGAATTTCACATCGCAAGTGTGAAAGATTTTGATTGTACAGCACTTGTTTTAAAGGTGCCCGAAAACTCTGCAAAGCCTAGAGGTGCAGAAGATGGAATCAAAATAAACGTGGATAGTAAAACAACGTATGCGGCAACACGTCTCAACACTTCAAAGGATGTTCAGATGAAAGGCCCGACAGTAACTATATTACGTATGCGGCTTATCAGTGAAAAAAAATGCATGAAATTTTAAACCATCAATGATTTTAAAACTGATAAATTAGAAACTACATTTTGAATTTTACTTTTCAGAAGATTGTCTAATAAAGATACTTGAAATAAAAGTTCGAATCGAAAAGGCGCGATCATTTAATCCTAATTCAAAGTACTTTGTAAATTTGGTTTAATCACTTTGAAACTTAATACTAATTTAATGTTTACAATTGTTTTCATATGGGATAGAGCGATAGACTCCAGAACGCAGAAAGATATGTTGAGATTAACTTATGGGCATTTTCCTATGCTAAATTTATGGATGCCCATGTACAAATCATCTTCATGCAGAACAAGGACAAGAGATCCTTAATGCTCAGTTTTATAAAAAGCAATAGAACTGCACGTCAGCAAAGTTCAAATTCGTCGCTTCAGTTATTAAACATTTATAAGATAGAATCGAGGTTCTGGTAGACGTTATACTAACAACGACAGTAAAGGTATTAACGTGATGAATCATGCCTGTTCGAACACGATAAACAAGATTAGATGGGCCAGACTGATCGCCAACGTCCAATGAGGATACGGCACAAGCAGAAGAAGAAGTAGTTTTTAATGTATAATCCTTCTGGCTGGTAACTAAAAATTAAGATGGCACCTGTACTGTCAGTACATTTACAATTTTAGTTTAGAGAATTTACCAAAACAAGTAAATATTTTATTTTGAAAAAAACATGCTTCGGGCCGGATTAGAACTAGCGACCTATAAATATCTGCACATTTGCATTCACCTAGAGTCCACCGCTTTTTAATATTACTTTGGAACAAGATATATAGAAATGAGGTTAATTATCGTCTAAATAAACTGTTTTTTTCAACTGCACCATCATAAATAATTTAAATCCCGCAAACAACGAGAGACTGCTCAGCTAATTCTTTACATTTTTCATATGTTTAAGATATCTTAAGGGAATTCTTCAATGCAAAAACTAATTAATTGCTAATAACAAGACACGGCCTAACCGTGGCTTGAAGCAGAAAGTGATATTTGCAGATATCGGTTTCTAGTAACTACTAAATAGGAGCTATTGCCGTGGCGTCGTGGGTAAGAGCCTCGCGCCGCTGTCCGCACCCTGGCGCAGGCGAGTTCGAGTCTCACTCAACTCATGGGTGTATACGTTATAGCAGTAAGTTAGATAATGCGTACTGGTAGGTATCATAAACCCTTGAGGCTGGAGTACCAGTAAGTGCACCCCAACAAAAAAATGTAGCCCCCCTTAATTAGAGTAAAACACTTTTAATAACCTATGCATTACCCCACACCCCTACCTTTCTACACGAAAATGGATCTGAATGGTAGAAAATTCAGTACATTTTAGGTGTTTTCTATATATCTTTCAAACTGTAATAGATAGACACATAAATCTTTTACCTTTTTAAATTTTCAAAAAGGAAAATTTTTTAATAAAAAAATGTTCTTACATATACAAGATGGGCGTCAAAGTATATTTCTGAAATCGGCAATGATAAATTTTTTTGCGTGATCCATAATAGCAATGAGGTCGAAAAGGCTTAATTCCAAAAGTCATATTTCTGAAATTACTCCTTTAATTAGTTTTTCCGGGTGAATTTCCTTTGAGACTTGCGTCGCACACTAGTGCCATGCTATAATGGGCCTGACGTGATGTTGGCAAATAAAATATATACATCAATTATTAATGTATTTCCGAGACGCTCTGAGCATGCTCGAAGAATAACATCTTGGCGGGCTCTTGCCGCCGATAGTTCCAGTGGGCGGCTCACGTTGTTAATGGCGGTAAAACTAACATTTTATAGTAGCACCTCTATATTACCGATATTATAAATTTGGCTTGGTAAATATTATAACAATTTTGGCATGTATTTGCACTGGTTTCCTTTAGTGAACTTCTTCAACTGCCTATTAACAAATTATATGGGAAACTAAAAACCAGAATTGAAATAAAGAGAGAAAAAATACTGACGATAAGGTATATAAATTATAACCAATTTATGTTGCCAGAATTATACAAAGCTGAAAAGATTAGCGGAGGACAGAGTAAATTAAAAAAATAACGTATCGAATTAAAAGATTCGCTAGGATTTGTAACTAAGACGAATAGGTGTAACTAACTTAATATTTTCTAAAATTATTTATATTTTTCGATAGGCAATAGACACGGAGTTAGGACTTTTACCGTTTAATAGTACTTGCTAAATGCCATCCAATAAATATTAAAGTTTACCTGCATAATACACGGGATGATCACAAAAATCTCATTTTTGAAGCTTAGCTAGATAAAATAATTAGGTTTTCACTAGATTGCAAGATGCAAGAACAATATTTTTATCAAAAAATATCCCATTTTGAAAGCTATAAAAAGATATCCGGCTTAAAGGGTATTTTTAACATAAATCATATTACTTTACGTACTAAAAACAATAATGCTCCTTTCAAAAGCCGTTTACGCGAGCTTTAAACTATATAAAATATTTTTCTAAATTATTTCAAACCCCACTTCTAAAAATTTTGTTTTGTCTGTTTACTAGCCAAACACACATAAATATATATATCAAAAGTTACAAACTATTTAAATTGTTATTTAAGTTAATTACCTTTTCCTTTTCCATTTAAAGCAGCTGGTTCAGCCGGAATAAGTGACTGTATAGGTAATTTTGAATTTTGAATAGAGAACAACTCAAACAACTCTAAAATTAAAACACTAACCTGTGGAAACGGCGCTTCCCGCAGATATTGGTTCCCTGCTGTTGGTCCTGGGGCTTCCAGGAAAAAAGGAGAAGGATATGCATAAAAATTAGGATAAATTACCGCAATCTTCACAGCAGACGAAACGGGGGCGTCTTCCTGGTGTAAAGGTTCCCTCGTCGAGTTGATAATTTGTCAGTGAGAGCACAGAGAAAGAATGCCAAATGCAAAAGCGCGAACAAAGGCAAATGCGTAATGCCGCGAACAAAAATGCGAAATGCAGGTTTTAATAAAGCAAAAGCATAAAATCGCGTGAACTTAACGTAATTGAAAAGGCCAGTTTAAAATGAATAAAGCAAAGGCAAGTGCTAAAAGTCAATTGCACGAGCGCGGCTCGCGGCCTACATCGCAGCCTTAATCGCTTGCAGTCAATTGGGCCGATATAACAAATTTCACATATATGAGAGAGAATCAAATTATAGCCGGTCTTAATTTAAAAATTTCAAAGTAAATATAATTAGGAGATTGACGCGAACAGCAGCCTTTATGTGACCAATTTGCACCTCATACAGATGAGCCTGATACTATAGATGTTACTTTAATTTTTAGTTTTTCAACCAGACATTATTATGCATTAAAAGTTACTAAATAGGTAAACAAATTAATTTATTTAATAATTTTTGCGTTTACTTTCAAAACCACATTTATAAAACAATTTAGCCGATCTTATAATTCGTTCTGACAAATTTTCTAACCTGAAAGCGATAAATGCGCCAGGCAGTACAGGTGTCATCTTAATTTTTAGTTACCAAACGGACAGGATTATGCATTAATATTTATTAGTTAAACAAAATTTAAATTAAATTATTAATATGTGTGCAGAGTAGGTAACAACTATTTTTAAAATATTTTTCCTACAGTAGAACATGTTAATATCTTTGTCCCTAATATTTAGTATAATGTCTAAAACTAGATGTTGCGCATAATATTTGATAAATGTCCATCCCTGGAGGTCGCAAGAATTTGGACGTTTTGACTCCCATTTTTAGCTTTTTATGGGCGCTGGGAGGAATGCTTTGAATGGCCCTCCATAAGTTTTATTCGATTTTTTAATGCATTTGGTTTGGTAAGTTTTTGGCAACATGTATGTTACATTATTCATCATGTCTGTGAACCGATAGCTAAATGGGCGCCAAAATCCCGCCCGACTAGGTGCAAAATATACTTTAGGTCATCCCTGAGTGTAGAACATAAAATTTCTGTTGCCCAGTCGCCCTCTTGATAAACACTGAAGTAACTGGTGAACGGAGCGCGTTGGTACTACCTAACTACAAACGTATTAAACTCGGCAATTTTCCCTTTCTAACAATACATTGTTCGATCAAAACGAATTAAAAGCTGAGTGGCTATAATTTTTTTAAATCGATTGATTTTTTTGAAATACCCTGTATTTTAAGAGCTTACTGTTTATGATTCTGTATTTTTGTCAAATTACCAACAAGAATTAGAAAAAAAATTGTTGCAAACGATTATTAAATATCAAGGTATCTTTGTACTTAAAGCACGACAAAAAAGTTAAAACCAGAATTGCTTAACCAATACGAAGAGAGAATATTATTACTGGTATTGAAAAACAAGGAGTCATGGAGCCATTATGCAGTTTATAGGTATCGTCGATTTAGGCAGCAAATTGGAAAGATAGGCCAACCTGACTCTGCCTTGATTATGATCAACTAATATGGTGACTAAGGAAGATAGCTATTTCTTAACAAGTTAATGACTTACTGAGCGTCTAAGGAATAATCGCGCTTAAGGCAGCTAATGCTAAAAACACCATAGCCACCGATATAGAGTTAGTGTTGAGCTTGTTAACTTTCGACTACGCAACGCTATAGAAAGTTAATGAGATTATCATCCTGTCTGTCTGTCTGTGTGCCTGGAGACACTATAACTTCCGTTCTATTCAACGGATTCACTTTAAACTTGCCATATACACATCTTAGGTCAGTACCTTTCATAGGATTGATTTTCAGCCAAATCGGTTAACGGCAACCGGAAGTGACCGTTACGCTTTCGAAAATTCATTATAGTCACATATGTCATGCAGCATATAATTCGACAGCATTTTTGACGCTGATCATTATGGTAACAGCATTTTGAAATACTACGTAACGGTTTTAACGGTATTTCGATTTCAAAAAATTGTATAGTAATGATTCATAATAATGATACAACAATCTACTCTTTAATTAAATGGAGACATTTACTCCTGTTAAAAAGTTTTTATCGTAATTTCATCGCACCGCTGTAGAAAGTTGCCTTTACGGTATTACACAGTTCTCGTTATTTTTTAGGAAGCAGCAGATCACAGAAAGCTGACGACCAAACCGGAGCAGCAATTTAGAGAAGAGCTGGGGTTGTGGAAAGGCATTGTCGAACGGAAGTGATCCATAGAAGAGACGAGGCATCCGGTTGAGCAAGATGGCATTCTATTCAACGAGGAGTAGTCTGAGACGCGACAACTATTTTGCTACGCGGATGGATCACGGGCGGACTACGGGAAAGTGGGACTCGCGTTTGTGGTCATGCAAGTTAATAGCCATTCTGGTCGAGATCAAGATTCGATTTCATTGGATCAAGGCGCACATCGGAACTTCAGGCAATGAACGTCCGGATCAATTGGTCAAAGAGGCAGCAGCAGGACCACTACCGCCGGTATTCGAAACAGTGCTATAGAGCTCGTAAACAACTGACTATGAGCTAGGACAGGACAAAAATGGCAAGCTGCGGATACGGGGTGATATACGCGAACATTACCCTCACGTTTGACATGGTGAAGCAGGCTGCGGAGTGCTTTAACTGGCACACCGTTATATATCACTGGACATGGCCACTTCTGGTCTCATTTCATAAGAATCCGGGAGCTAGGGGAGAATCGAGGCGATACACGTCTTCCTGACCTGCAATACCGAGAAAGAATGCGCGGAACGGTGCGCGAGGTTACATGATACACAAAAATAAGTTCTAGTACGCAATGCACATACTCGGATTTAAAGACTGAAATGACAGAGACTACGGCGTAGATTAAGATTAGTCTGTTTTTTTGCATAGAATTGTCAAACGTTAGGTGGACTCGGAACCATCAGCTGTTTTGAGTAATCTGATTTGGCTCGAGGTTTCTTGGTTTTCCCTGGTCCTCTATTAAGGCGAACGGTGGTATAGGTAAATTTGAGAGCCACAATTAGTTTTAAAAAATTAAGCATTGTTAAAGTCAAGTTATTGGGTATATAATGTAAATGCGGTGTAGTGACGTAAAGTGAAGCACCAGCCAATTTGTTTTTACATGCACCTGGATGTTAATGTACATATTGAATCAATAAATTTTACATTTTTTTACAAGAATCGACGACACCTTAAATACCTGAAATAATCTAGATCGCAGAGGTTTTTTTTATTGAACCTGAAGAGAGATTATTGGTAAGGACAGGACAGAAAAACAAATGTATTTTTAATACAACCAGTAATATAGTTAAGATGACTAAACATTTAAAAATTCTTGGACAAATATTTTAATGCCAACCTGAGGCTGAGACTGACAAGTACCACATAAAATATTTGTGATATATTTTATTAAAAGTTGGCGTTTTAGGCGAATATCATGATGTTGAAACAATACAAGGGTGTTATTACCATAGACGGTTTGTGAAGAATTTATTTATATCGTAAACGCACTGACCAAGTTTGTCAAGAAAAAAAGTGAATATACCTTCACAAATAGTTATCAAAAGTTCTTTCATTTCTTAAAACTAGTTTTTTTACAGAACCGATTTTGAGTTACTTCCAATAAGACGAAAAATTGGAATTGGAAAGCGACACTAGTAACACTGTCTTGGCAATTGTACTCACTAGGAAAAGGTTGGCCAAGTAGAGTAATGAACTATCCTAAGTTGAAAACGGAAGAAGACTAGTACGGAATCTAAAAGGCGTTATCAACAGTTATTAATTTAGTGCACATTTTTAAAAGTATCTTTATGAAAAATTTTTAGGACAGAATCGAACGCCGTGAAATGACTTTTGTGTTTTAGAACACGAAAAATCAACTAGCAAAATAAATTAAGCCGCTGCAAGTACACATTTATGACACGGAGTATCGAACTAAAATCAATCACAGTAATGCAGATGCTGTGTCGATAAAACCATGCTCGAGAGCTTCAACAACTGTTTCCGGATATATTGCACAGAGCCACAGTAACTGACGATCGGAGATTGTCCACGAAGTTACATCGCGAGAAGAATCTTAATTCTGAATTAAGGAAAAAAAGAGCTAAGCGACAAAACTACCACGAGAATAAAATTGTGCGTTAAACTCGGCAAATGATTATTGGTGAAATAATATTTATTGAATTTAGATGATGGCTTTCTGACGACAACCTTGGAAAGTGTCGATGGTATAAAGTTGCAGTTGACACTTTGGAATTAAGAATGCACTACAGAAAAATCTAGTAACTCTATTAGGTAAGCATCTAAGAAGATGTAAAGAATATATTTCGAATAGTACTTGTGAGTCAATAGAATATAGTCAATCTAATGAAAACAGCAGATGATATTGCTGGTTTCTTTTCGGAGAATGCAACGGTAACAGGTATATCCCCAGTGCCATTGTTTAATTTATTAATAGGACGGGAACGCCGAAAAATTAATTAAAGGGTTTTTAGATTGCTAGTTTACCTTTTGAAAACCACTTAGATGAAACATTAGAACAATTGCTCTGAATGGTAAAAAAAATAAATTATAGACTGAGAAAATCCCATTCAGAAACCATATCAACGATATCAGGACTATTAAATTAACCTATTCTTGATAGCTTACGGACCTGCCATTTATGAGACTGCCAGACAACCCTCAGTTTCGATTACATTTGAAAAAAAATCTCCGACTACCGTGCGACTTCAATTCGTAAGCAACCCGTTAGAAGAGCAAGTTGCTGGAGATCAAACGGCAGTGGCCTCTTTCCTAAATTCAAGAAAGTGGGAGAACCCATATGCACTTGCATAAAAAATAATTGACGTCATTATATTGCAAAATCACCTACTAGTAAGCCAAAGATAGTACACATTCATTGTTTTGCTACTTACGGAACAACCATTTGTGCTATAATAAAGGTATATCGAAATCTATATAGTACTTCTACTAAACTAGAGCTAATACTAATGTAATAAAAACTGGCAGCATATAATTGTAGACTGCAATACGTACGCGTGAATAAGTTGGCAGCTAAATTCAATTTATTAGACATACGTAGTGTGTGATTTTAGCATTTGCAATGACCGAGTGAGTGAACAACGGTGGAACATTCGCCAGTAAAAGCCATTCCGATTATTTAAACACAAATAAAGGTGTAGTATAAATAACATAAAGATGACAAAAAATGTTGAATGTAATCCACGTTCTGGAAAACCATCAACAAAAAGAACACCAGAAAATATTGAACGTTTACGGCTATAAATACAAAGGATTGACGAATGGCAACCTGAGAAATTGAACATAAACTGGGGACTCCGGAAACTAAAGTATATGAACTTTTTACGGAAGATAGTGACATAAAACTTGTCGCGACATAGCTGTTACCAGAGCAGCAAAAAAATTATAGTACGGTTGCTTATAGTATGCTTTAACATGATACGAGGCTATTTTGGACCGTAGACACAACACTGGAAAAATTGTGTGAGTATTGGACGTATTTATTTTTAAGAAGCCTGAAGCTAAATCCATATTTCTTGTGTCTTATATTTATTAAATAAATAATTTTTTTATAATTATAATTTATTGCATTATTTAATTCGATGCTTTTGGGGCATATCACATATTTATGGTTCACTGTTTATTGCAGGATCTTCTTATAGACCAGTAGTTTTCAAACTTTCTATGCACAATGACCCCTTCTTATAGAAGAAACCTAACCACAAGCCTCGCAACTGAAATAACTACATAACTGCATAATAGAAAAACTACGAATTCAACTTTGATGCTTTGAATGGTAAATGGTGACGTTAAAATAAATAAATAAATATATATATATTATATAAAATATTTTATTATTTGAAGTAGTATTTATTGAAATCATAACTTTTGTTTAGTGTACATGGTTCGAGTGCCGTTTCGTGCGTTGACCTGCAGGAGACCACTAATCCGGTCCTACACACTCACCAGCGATTTAATTGTTTAGTTCCGCATTTTCTTACTATAGGCATTGCAATTTTTAAACTGCACATGCTTATTTAATATTACATTATAACTAAACGTTAACGTAACAGAAATATTTCTAAATCAACACGTTTGAGCACAGAAAATAATTTCACAGACAATAATAATTTATTGACATATTATTTGCACAAATATTACTAAAATACTGAATTGTAATAGAAAACATAAATATTACAATTTGACAATATATGCAAGATGATTCAAACACTGACCTATAGATTTCCTTTTTTTTCATAATCCACTACAGTTTATTGAATACGTTGGTCTAAGTTTTGGCACTTCTTAGCTCTTTTGTGTGCAGCCATATGAAGTTTCATTTGGGTTTTTACTACCGCATAGTATTCCGCATCACTTTATAATACCAATAACAACTTAAAAATGTTGGTTTTGTATTTTCCAACTGCACGATTTAGTCGATTATGCCACCCTTTAAGGGCCAGCCTTCATATTTTGCTTCTGAAGGCATGTGCGTTAATGAAGCACATTTTCGCACGTGTTTGCAAATCTCTTCGTTGTCCCGGTATAAACAGTCCATACCCAATTGTTGAATATTCCACCATAAACATTGGTTAAAGTGGAAATTGCACCCTTTCTGTGTCGCATTTTGGAATATGTTCTAAATAATTTGTACAGCCGCAGTTTCAAAATCAATTTTCAACATATTGAGGAACAACTCACAAACCGACACGACTTAATCGGAATGTAAAATCTCGGCCCACAAAACTGCGCTAAAACAGATAGGAACCCCAAAACCCACGAAACGGGAAGATACCGTTTATGAATTTATGAGTAACATTTGTAAGTCTCTACGAGCACTAATTTCAAGCCGGTTTCTTGTTTTCGTGATGAGGCTCATAACTGAAAGTAATCAATAGCTTCCGTACAGATATCTGCTTTTGTAATCAGAATTTGTAGTATCCTTGTTCAAAGATAGGTTTCAGGTGCTCATTTACGGATAATTTAATAACTTATTTTTGTATTACTATAGATTCATCTGAGTTTGTAGGTCTACTTGCAAAAGGGCCCAGTCGGCGATAACCAAGTGCAGAATGTCTTCAAATTTTTGACTGAGGTTAGAATAAAGAACCGTTAAGCGTTAAAAATAAGTAAGCAAATATTTATCTTGTTTTTGAAATTTTGAAAAAATTGGAAACAACATTCGCTTCTCTCCAAATTTTGTTCGTATAAAAAAATTTGCAACGAACGCAGATATTACGCTTTTAGTTTTGGTTAAATGTAATTGAGCACCTTATAGCTCTTCAAAGTGATTTCGTTAAATTTGGCAAATAAGTCAATCATATATGCTATGTTATTCTTTAAATTAATTAAATTGAGCCGAAAATCATTACCGTTACTTTCCAGGAATTCCAACACTGAATTAAATCAATCCAAACGTACACTCTTAGATAATCAACGAACTTTCGTGTTAAGTATTAAACGATTATAATATTTATCATTTTCTAAACAAATGTGAGCAAATAATCTCTCATTTAAAGTATTCTTTTTAATTTTATTAACTGCTCTAGTAATATAACCTAGCGAGTCATGCAAGTGTTCATAAAATTTTTGGTGACAGTTTTGTCGACGAATGACACAATGTACAGATAATACATTCGGTGTAGCTTATTTTAAGTAAGCCAGAAAGCCTTGGTGTCGTCTTACCATTGCCGGAGCATTGTCGATAGCAACGAAGAAGGTATTAATCAAGGGTATAAATTTTACATCAAAAAATCTTTCTAATTCATTAAATATTGTTTCACCTTCGTCTCAATTTCCAAACATTTAACAAATAACAGTTCTTTGGAACTTTTTTATTCTTTTACAAATCTTACAGTAAGCTTCGTTTCCTGTCAAAATTGACTCGTCAAACTGTATAGAGAATTCAAATAACAATAACAGTGTTTTCAAATATTTTTCTTTGACTGTTTTGAAAAAGTTGAATCTTTATCTTTTTTGCCACCATAGACTTTTGTCAAACGTTCCTTAACCTTGAAAGGTTTTATTGATTCCCGTATTTCCGTATTGATTCGCTTGACAAAGTTTTATTGCACAGAAGGCACATAGGTAAAGTACTATTTTCTGGTAAAGGAATGAAGCCACATTTTAAATATTCAAGACTATATTGTGTACATTTTGTCTTCGGCTTACTCATACTGTTATCTGTGAAAAAAGGACATACATTTAAGACATAAGAAAATAAAACAAAATATTTCTCTACAGAAAACCACTGTTTATTGCTATTTATATTTTAACTTTCATAATAATAAAAATAGGTCACAGTTATTTTACTTTGTATTATACCTTTCGCAGACCCCCAGACGTTGATTTCGCACCTTAAAGTAATTTTTGCCACAGACAACCTTAGTGACCAGAAGAACCCCTGGCGTCCTTATGGACCACTAGTATAGACAAATAGATTTTATTTTTGCAAAGAAATTTAATTATCTAATTGAGTTACATCATACATTAAATGAAGTCCATCAGATCCTCCTATATTGTCTTGTCCTCGTTTTTTTAATTGTTATTTATATCGCATGAGTACATGTAATCTTGAGAAATCTATTTCTTCAAAACTCGTTTTATAGATATTAAACAATTTATTTTTCTCAAACGGCTTCACAAAATTAAGCCACAACGACAGAATAACATATAATTCCTGAGAATTCTGTCTCCAGCAGTAAAACTTTACGGTTGCGTGAGAAAGTTTGAGAGATCCGTTGCATTGCTGTATAACAATGCGTAGAACAGAAGAATTCTAGAATTTTACCAAATATACCTGTCAAAATAAAGAACTAATAATAGCGTTAATCAATTAAAGGACAACTAATTATAAAAATAAATAATAGCCGTCTATCGTTAACTAGTCAAAGTAAAATAAATAATGTAACTTAAAAACCGAGTTGTTTGAAACATAATTTTATATAATATGGTAATTAATGTTAAAAATTAGTTTTTAAAAAAGTTTTTTAGTTTATTAATTGAGTTCATTACAATCATTAATGCAAAAAGTAGCTTACATATAAAATTTATACTATTAAAATATTGGTAATTTTTTAACGCTTTTGGTCATGTATACGGAATTTATTCTAATATTAAACTGCAAATGTCATACTTAAAAAATCAGCAATAAAGAGATACGTTGGGAACAGTAACGACGATAGTAAAAATGTGCATATTTATAAATCAAGCAACCGGCTATTTATGGTTAATGATGGTTTGATCTCAATAATGTCATTTTCCATAATTTTTACCATAACATTATGTGACCTTAAATAACATATTCAAGTAAGTTAAATAATGTTTATCTATTGGCTTATATATTTTTGTACGCTGGGTACATTAGACAATTGATTTTGTAATGCTTATCATGTTAAAATTCTGAAATATTGTAAATGAAATTAAGTTCACATTGTGTGTTTAAGCCAGAGCGAACTCTATGAAAAAAATTAATATTTTAGAAATTTTTAGAAATTTCATCATCGGTGCAATGCTACTATTATGTTTTGATTATATGGTTTTAAATACGTATAATGCGTTTGTAGGGAAATTGTTTTTTATAAATTTATAAGTTAGGACCATTAGTAAGGTACAATTTATAGATGAAAACTAATAAAATGTGAATACAACATTAACTATTACGTACGAGGAAACCCAAGATTAACCAAAATTAAAATGCAAGGTATAGGTAACTTATCGTTTATCTTTGTAAATGTAATGGTTTTGTTTCAACCCCAATCATTACACACGAATAAATGGAGTAAATGTATAATGGCTAACTACCAGCGGTAAGAAGTGTATGCCAAAATCTTTTATTTTAAGAAAATTTATAGCTGAAACTATTGCTATTTGTAACGAATTTTCATTGATTGGTCCAAGGTCTTCATGAAAGGAAAAGTAAACAAATTCACTACAATAATTTTTTGTGCCAGAATTATATTCGAGTTTGTTAGTTATTGTATAAATTATTATTAAAATTAATTAATTAATTACGAAGCTGCATTAAGAATTTTGCTTTTGCGATAACCTGTATGCAAACAAATTCAAAACACCCGGTAGCGCGCTGCCGCAGCAATACACAGACGTCATATAGTTTGACAATGGGAAATGTCAAAATGGGGTTCTTAAACGCGTTTTATCTTCAAAGTAGTTTAAAATGCCTTGATTTACCGTATATTCCTATGCCATTTTCCTGTTTCCGCTATCAAATCTAAGGTAAATCATTTATAAAAATAATAGTTATTGTACTATTGTAATTATTATTACACATTTCAGTCATAGAAAACCGGCATAATTTTGGTAGGCTTGCCTGCCGATCGTTCCCGCCAGGGGCTAGGGGCTGTGCGGTAAAAAAATTGACATTTTATATTTCGATATTATCAATATTATTATTCTATTTGGTAAATATTAAGCAACGTTCTGAAATATACCTATTTATTTTTTATTATGAAAATACAAATCGCCAATTGAAATATACAGAAATCTGCTTACCGGCAGGTACGTACAGGTCACAATAAATCATAATGTGCTTTTCTCTGTATTTGTTTGCTAAAATACAAAATCAGGCTATTTTATTATAGAGGTATTGTTGTTTATAACTGAAGACTTAATAGATCATCAAATACATTTTCATGTGTAGTATAAATAAATATTTTTAATAAATTACAGATTTTTGTTCTTTTTTTCGTTAACCTTCTTCAATCCATTTGCGGATGTAGACCTCCCTTTATTCCTCCCATCTTGTCCAATTCCAAGCTATTATTTTCCATGTGAGACTGGTGTGACTCTTCACATCGTCTAACTATCGCATTTGTGGTCTTCCCCTTGCTCCTTTGCCTAACCATAATCTCTAATCTAAGACTCGTTTCACCTGGAATTTGTTTGGCGGGCCTTGTGTTCTGCGAATTGCCACTTAAGTCTAGTTATTCTCTCTCTTAGGTCTGTAATTTTTGTCTTCTCTCTTATCCATGCGCTCTGTTTTTTGTTTTTTAGAGATATTTGTAACATTTGCGCCCAATTATATAAATAAACGGTTGATAGTTTTGGACAAACACTGTGGCGTTTAGCTGCTTGTATCGAGGGACTGACTCAACACGGGACAGTAGCAGACGTGGGCTGACCCGGAGCATCCGTTCGGTCGAGAATATCGCTACTGTGGCTGCGGATGTTCAAGAGGATTTTCAAATATTAGCAAACAACAGGCACACAATTGGGCATCAATAGACGGTCTTTACAGCAAATTTTGGTAAAATACTTGAAGATTTTCCCATACAAAGTGCAAATAATGCATCGGTTATTTCCTACAGACCACGAATCGCATATAAATATAAACAAAGCTCTTCTAAACCTCGACTACGGTGAGGATGATTTTCTATTAAAAATCATCGTGAGCGTCGAGGCGCACTTCCACAAATGCGAATGTGTGAATAAGTAAAATTATTGCTTCTGAGGCACTGAAAATTTGCATTTAATGCACGAGGAGCTATTACATCCTTCAAAAGTCACTGTTTGGTACGGTGTTTGGTGCTCATCTCTAAACCTGTGTCCCATCTCTACGGTAACCTTTACTGTCCGCCAACCTACTCTCGTCGCAACTAAACGGGATTTTTTATCGCCGCCCGACATTCCGAGTTGAGCCCTCGTGAGCGACGGAGCAGAGCCAGCCGACCAGGTGCTCTAGTGCGCTGTGCTTGCACGCTGTCGCTTCCTATTGTACGTTCCGCCCCGTCCGTGGTGCCCCAAGATTGAAGCCGCCAACGAAGGGCACGCCGAAATCTGCCGTCCATGTTACCAGAGACCATTACTTGCGTCGGGAGAGCGCACAACTGAGCTGCCGCCCACCATATTTGCAGTTATTCAAGTACAGTTGTATTGTTCGTTTATTTGTCTCAGTTTCGTTGTTTGCTTAATTGTTACTTTGTAGTTAATTTTAGTTTTGCCCAATATATAGTTTACACAACTCCGCTTTGTTTTATTTCCTGTTTTGCTTATCGAGTCACTTAACTGCGCTAAATTATCAAGCATACGGCGTTTACGGAGAAAAAGTAATTGGCCCATATTTTTTCGAGGCCAGCGTCGGCAATACTGTTACCGTGACTAGTCAGTGCTACAGAACGATAATAAACGACTTCTTGCTGGCGCAAATTGACGAATTGGGTTTGGAGGATATGTAGTTTTAAGATGGTGCAACTACATACACTGTACGAGCAACAGTGAACATTCTAAAGCAAGTGTTTCCCGGCCGCTTAATCACTAGTCTTAGAGACTTACACTAGCCCGCAATATCGTCCGATTTAACCATTTCAGATTTTTATCTTTGAGGTTTATGAAAGTGACGGATCTATACAAACATGCCACAGACCTTGCTAGTCCTAAAGGAGAACAATTAAATTATAAGTAAATTTTATCGAAATATTGACACCTCGCAGAATTAAGAAGCGTGATAATAATAAAAAATTGCACTCTAACACTTCTCCTGAAATTTTTGTTACCTATTCCTTCCAAGCACACTATCACTGTTAAAACCATAAGGATATATATAACCAAAATGCAACATACATGCAAATAACAGATGCAACAGAGAAACGGTCGATCTTGAAATTATTCTAAAGAAAGTATTCATTATTTCTTTAATTTATTGTAACTACATAAATTCTTTGGGGTTATTTGAAAAGCAAAGTTTACCATAATAAACCACCTAGTACAATCAAAGCCCTCAACTACGGATTTGAGAAGTGGCTTAAATCCGACCAAGAATGCTGCGTAATGTGATGACAAATTCTAAAGCCTGTCTTAAATATTGCTTGCATTTAAATGGACGCTATATTTCAGATGTTACAAGTCATAAACTGTGAGGTTGACCTAAGCTGTTATATTAGCTGACGGTGCATGCTTTGTAGCCGTAATGTAGGCATGTGCGCTGGGATAAAATGAACTCTTTATCGTAAACTCACTGACGTTCTCGGCAACCGTTCCATATGGGTTTTGTTGTCTTTATCTACGTAAACAATGCCTATAATTACAAAAATTATATTTAAACAAATCAGTACTTACTAAAAATAAACAATATTATCTGTAAAAAAATTACCCATCAGAACGAATTCTTAATCTCGTCATAGTAGCGATGCCAGTCAATGGTGCCACATTCGAATACATTAAAATTTTAAATGGTCTTCTTTGTGATGATTGTGACTATTCTAATTATATAATATTAATCTAAATTCGAACTTGGAGCGCTCAGATGTTATTCTCTTTTGCCTTGGCGCCCCGCTGTGCCAGCGGTGCGCTGCTTAGCAGAAGGTTTTTGGCGACGCTTTTGACTACGACTTTATTGGCTTGTTTAGACATACTTGAGTTGCAACTTCTATTCTCCTTCCTTCAGTGTGACCTAACATGGATAATAGTTGGCCTGTGTTAGATCGATTCCGTATCACTTGCGAGGAAATCAGAAGTGCTTATGGCGAATGTCTCTGTAAACTTCATATTAATACAAACTACGATATGGAAGTTAATTTGAATGGCAACTCTGGCAATGTGTATTTACAATTATTTTAGTATTAAAGTCTAAAATTAGGGCACATTGAGTGATTGTAAGCACAGAAATAGAGGATACTAGATATAACAGTATCTATATAACGAGAGGTGAAAGAAAAAGAAGAAGGAAGCAGTAAAACTATGAGTTAATTAAAATTTATTAGAAAGGATTGAGGTTATGGAAATATAACGTTAAGGAAGAAAATTTCATAAACTTTCTAAGCAAAGACAATTTAACAGTATCGCACTGTCCGACACGATGTTAGTAAGATAGGCAACACAACATATAGAGCATGTGGTGGGTAACTGAAATGCACAATTGGAAGATACAAATATAAAACAATTACTATAAGTTATTGAGAACGAAAATGCAAAGCGAATTGCGAAGAGTATTCTACAGATGGGGGAAAGAAGAGAAGTAAGAGGAAAAATTGAGAGGAAAAAACAATCCTACTGGAATTGGAATATACAAAGAAAAGAACAAAATAATAAAGGGTTGGGGCTATCAAACTATCAAGATGTTTCTGAAAACAAACAAATACCGTTTGGTTTCAAGATAAGAATGTTGTATAGGTGAAAAGGCTGTTCTTAGAATATACAAGTATTATATAAAAAAAAAGAAAATAACAATAAATTACTAAGTAGTTGTAATGTTCGGAGAAACTGAAACCAATAGATGTCCCCTGCTATCTTTTAATAACATGAGAAAGCAAAGCAGGGCGCTGTAACCACCAATTATGCATACTTGTTATCCTTAATGATAATCCACATGCAACACTCAAATGAATTGGAATATATGAGACTACATATTGACAAAATGTTACCAAAAAAAAGGCCAGAAAACAAACTTAAAGTTGATTAAAATATATTACCTTATCAAATGTACTCTTGTTATTGTACAAGACTATTGTTTGACCAATCTGGATTTGCGGTTGTCTAACATTGAAATCACTGAACACCTTCAGTGTACAATTATCCATAGTGTGATAACCTTTCTCTGATATTATGCTTTACAAATCAAACAATCTATATGTTATAGAACTTATCATTTAATATGCTGCTAATCACAAAAAAATCACTGGAGCTCCATCCCAACAAAATTATTGCATTTCGAACAAAAGATACAACCCTAATAAGAGATTTTCTATACCTCCTGACAACTACATAATATTAACTTATAGAATATATTGACATTTCAATTCCTAATAAAATATATGATACAAAAATTCTAGTCCGTCTGCAGAAATTAAAAAAAAATTATAAATGCACAAAAAATAGCCAATTTATAATTTGAAAACCTTTTATTACTTACTGCCACCAGTTACATAAGATTCAAAAATCTTTTAAATTCAGAAAAGACAAAAATGAGACCTTAAACCATCTTAACCATTCTATATATCAAACAGTTTAAAAATCGATCTCTGAATTAATTACAAATAAATCAAAAAAAATTTATAAAAAGCGAAAATTTGTAGGTTGTTGTAAAGACCAGATCGTTAAAAAATAAAAAAAAAAACGTTTTGCAGAACAGCAAGACTTCTAAAGAACACACTTGGGAAATTAAAGAGTCTGACATTGAAATTATATTTAAACGTATATCACCCATTAGAAACAATAATAGCGGCTGGGTCAGAAACGCAAAGAAGAAAGCATAAATATTTTTTATACATCTACTTGAACTATTTCGGTCAGTTTCAACTGGGTTGAGAAGGAATACAAAATTCAAAAACAAATTTATGCTGTTGAGATAGGTTTCAAACTCATCATGGACCAGCGTTATGCTACTATATAAACATATTGTTGCTTACAGGCGAAAGTAGCACAAATAATTTTAATACCAAAGCCCGATATTTCAAGACATTGTCGTCCTATCACTTGTCAGTTGTGTAAAAAAATTTTAAAAAATTTTCTACTCAGGGGACTAAACCATTTGTTAAAGACTACGATTAGATTTCAGACCACCAGTTTGATTTTCGAGATGGGTTTTCTACAATCAAACAGGTGCATAGAATTGTAAGTAAAATTAACTAAACCTTTGGAGTAAAAAAATTGTTTTGCAAGTTTTTTTGACATAGTCCAGGCGTTTGATAGATTTGCATGTTAAATTACTTCCGATTAAAAAACATCACATACTTATCCATTATTTAAATTCTATCTGTCACATAGATATTTCCAAATCAAATGTCAGAACAAATTAAGAGACCCATATGAAAACTCTGCTGTTCCTTAAAGAAGTTTATTAATTCCTATTTTATATCTCTTATACACATTAGACATACATATCACACTACAAACCGTAACAGTTACATTTCTGTACGATACAGTCATCTTAGATTTGCACAAAAATCCAAAAATCTCTTAATTTTAGTTATTATAAGATTGATTAAGAAAATGGCGCATTAAAGCTGACAAAGTAGTTTTCAGGATTTATTTAATGAGACGTATCTGTTTGTGACTCTAAATGATGTAAAACTACCACAACCGAACGATGCAATATATCTAGAAATCCCCTTAAACAGGAAGATAACGTTGAAGAAATATATTTTCACCAAACACAAAACAACTAAAACTAAAATTTATAAAATTGCAGTGGTTAATAGAGGAAAAATCCGAATTTACTCTAAAGAACAAAGCTGCTAGTCTACAAAGTTGTATTAAAATCTATACGCACATATGGTCTGCAACTGTGAGGCAGCGCAAGTACCTCAAATCTAGATATCTTATAACGGTTTTAGTATAAAACATTAAGGTCTATAATAAATCCACCGTGGTATGTAACGAGCACAACAATCCATGATAATTTCCATATAAACGTATAAAATTAATCGACAATTTACCGATTAGGAGAGTAAAAAGACTTAACTCAGGTATCGATTATGTTTTCTTTTAAATATTCCTTGATCAAGTGATCTTCGTGCAGTCTGGTATTATCAGGGCTAAAAATTGCTTAGAAAATTTTTATATTTAAACTTTTTTTCGAGAAACTCTTCGAAAATAATTTGCAGGTCGTAAGAGACTTACTACGACGATGGAAATCGGACAGCTTTAGCTACGTTAAAATGATATAAAACGTTGCACAAAAAATTTGACAATAAAAAGATAAGAGGTGCTTAGTCACAAATTTGCTCATTAATTTATACTGACCGCCTATGTAGTCAGTGCGGTTATTACTATCGCCTAAAATGTGCCTTACTTAATGTAATTTTTATTGTCTGGATGGCCAGTATGTAAGCTGCGATAGAAGTTTTTATTTGATCTCTGGTCACGGTCATGCTACAACGTTACAAAACTAACTAAGTATCGGTGATTAAATTAGTGAAAAAAAGTTTCAAAAAAATAAAATTGATAATCATTTTGACATTTTTCTGAAATTTTATCTAATTCTTTAAATAACCCTAATGCCATTTTAGATAATGAAATAGTAAGAACAAAAAATCTTAAAAAAAGTGGTTCAAACCTGTTAGTGATAAAAAATTCTTTAAGTGTCCTCTTGTAAAATATTTGAATTAGCTCTAATATAGTATCTAAGTAAAGAGTAAAAATAAGGAGTGTATTACACTGTTAGTTGGAACCGATAAAAATGATTTAGATAAAAATAATTTTAAAGTTCAAAGAAATTTATGAGAAATCAGACATAAATCATAGATCACATTTAAGATTTAAAGTATTTCCTTTTAAACATCAAAATATTGTAAATAAAATTTTCATCCTTATGCCACTATCATCACAACATTAAATACTAAAAAATTGTAATTTTGAACAAATTTTAAAACATTGTCATTTATATTGCACATTATACAAATAATTACAAAAAGTTTTATCACCCAATTCTGCTATTCAATTTTTGTTTTTAATTTCGACTTCTTTTTCAATCAGGTCAAATTCAAATCTTTGTGTAATCAGAATTTACTCTTTGTTCATTCAAGTTTAAATAGCTCAGGCTTGACTGTATTACAAAAGTAAGAATTTGTGAAGATTCAATAAATTAGTTAAACACTTGCAGCATGAATAAATTTTTTTATGAGAATTTTTTTTAATTAGAAAAATTATTTTAGAATTTCTAGAGAGTAAGGCTAATATGGCCGCAAGGGAAATTCAGATGCCGAACAAGCATCTCCACAAATCTTGAAAAATGGCTATGTGACTTTTCTTAGCAGCTTTGTTAGCAAATCCCAATTTCTACGTGCCTGTCGTGCTCTCTGACTGTAGTAATAGATTGTAGTTAACAGGAAAAAGTAAAAGGCGAGCTTCTGGCGCCTAAAAACCGGTACTTTTCGGTTAAGGAAGTAAACTTTGACAGAACATCCTGGTCCTCCAAGTCTGGAGGTTGAGCGTGGGCCAGCTCTTGAAACCGTAGCTAAGCCTCAGAAAAATTATGGAAATCAACTAAGACGATTTTTTAAAAGAAAAAGAGTACAACTTTTAGAACATGGAATGTCCAGGGCATATCAAACCAAATAATTGAAATAATCACAACAATAACAAATTGTAATATAGAAATAATGGTATATCAAAAACCAAGAAGAAAGTGGTACAGAAATAGTAGACAATTATATACATACTAGGAGTCGCCCGCCAAAAGATATTTTTGGCGTCCTAGACTGACAATTTTTCACCCGCCTTCCCTCAAATTTCTTCAAGGTGCGAACGTATAAATTTTTAATTAGACCGGCTTTTTCTCTGGATCAGAAACATGGAACAATTTAACGCCCATTCATGGTGGACGTAAGCATAAGTCGCCCATAGGAAATTCGTAATACGTAAAGTTGAGTTAATGCAAAGCTTATGCGCTCGTTCATAATGCACTTCCGTAATTTTTACGTTTTACGTTCATTTGCATTAATTTTTAATTTTTCTCTAGATTAATGTTGGCAACAGTAACAGAATGTTTGTTTTTATTCTGAAATAGCTGTACCCGGCCACGCGTTGTTGTGGCTTTGCTTTTACGTCCAACAGATGGTGCTGTTTTTCAAAAAAAAAGTTTTATCTGTCACAGGTGTGATATCTATACAATACAATAATCAAAATATTTAAATAATTTAAAAACGGTTAAAGTTAAAAGGTTGATTTTTTGCGCCGAATTAGCAAATATATTTGTGTGCAAGTTTCAGTGAAATCGGTTGAAGCGTCTAGGAGGAGATAGAATTATAAGTTTAGAAAGAAAGAAAGAAAGAAAGTTAGGGAGATAAGACAATTATATTATAAGATATGGTCCTGTCTTGAAAAAACCGACATAGCTAAAGCTGGTGTGTCCGTACTTATTGGAAAATAAACTGAAAAACTGCGTTAAAGATTAAACTTTTATCTTAGAACAGTAACCATAAAATATTTTAGGTATAAAGCAAAAATTAGGGGGTTTATGAACCAACAGATGATAGTAATCAGATTACAAAAGACAAAAGAAAAAATCTAGAAAATACGCTAGACAATACAAAGGAAAATCAAGAAACAGTGGTAATGGGCGATCTAAATGCTCGAGTAGGCTCCCGACAAAATGACAAAGCGGTTGGTCATTTTGGAGAAAATACATTAATAATTCAGGAGAAAAGTTAGTAGAGCACCAACATGATTTAAAGATCCTTAATAGGTTTGTCGAACATAAACCAGTACACTGTTGCATGTGGGAGGGGCCGTTATTACAACAAAAGTCTGTAATAGACTATGCAATAATAAAACAAAAAGCCGCAAGTTAGTAGAATTAAAAGAAGAACTAACTTCGGAACAAATCATCATCTAATGCTAACTACACTATTATGTCCGTATAGTATCAACAGCAAAAGAATGGATAACCTACAAACACAAACCCACATTGCAAACATTGAGTGATACAAACTGTATTTATTAAACGACCCTTCTATAAAGCAACTATACCAAAATCGATTAGGACGAGAACTAAGCAACGTCGGTCCAACTGCGGATATAGAATTAGAACCCGAAAATATAAGGTAAAGTATTTCGCAGATAACTATGGAAGTATTAGGAAAAGTAACAAAAAATGACAAGTGCATTCAACCAATTTGTGTTACAGAAGAGACACAATAACCAATTAAAGAAAAGAATATTGTTTGCCACAGATGGCTAAGCAACAGGACAAACGAACACCGAGAACAATATAAAGAAAAAGCAGAGAAGTAGGAAACAAAATAAAAGAGAGAAGATCTAGCGTGTTATCACAACATAAGCACATTTAGTAGATTGTTCAATAAATGCATCCAAAATAAATTAAGATAAGAAGTTGGTCAAAAAATTTAGGAAAACCAAAGTGGATTTATTTTCCGTTGCTCGTGTATAGACAATCTTTTCGTACTTTATAGATCTGGAAAAAGCAACAAAAAATTGCTAAAGTAATAATAGAGTCGGTGCTGTGTTATGGTAGCAAAGTCTGGACTTTAACAGCTAAAATAAAACGAAACTCAAACGCAGTTCAAATGGATTATCTTCGAATGAGTTCAAGGACATCGAAACGTGACAGGGTAACAAATGAAGACATGAAGCAGGAACCAGAATTAGTTGTAGATAAGATCGAATGACGAGGGTTAAAATGGTTCGGACACAACAAGGATGGGAGACAATAGATGGTCTGTGAAGATTTTTAAATGGTCGCCACCGAGCAAGAAAAAAGAGAGAAAGACCACGCCGAACAATTTTCAAATTGAAAGTTGCCTAATAAAACAAATCAAAAATTATTATAAACAAATAAAAGCCAAGAAAATAGTTTCATAACAAGCAACTTTGACTTAATCAATTTAGTAGTTAAAAAAACAAAATCATTGTGACAAAAAATAAAAGAACCAAAGCAAAAAATGATAAGCACACAAATTGAAAAACGAACACAAAATCCAATTTTGTTAAAACGTATGTCAAAATAACTACAAACAAGAAAAAAATAATACATTACCAACTACAAATTAGCAAAATTATGTGTTCCAAAATAACTAGAGATATTAACTTTTAAATATAATATCTCTATGTACAAGAGTTACTTTAAAATTAATAGATATGTATTATTGCTATTATCATTTTGTACGAAATCTAATGAAATCGGGCTTTGATCTCGGTTGACAGCGTCTTTGCAAGGCTCTCAATCTCAACCTGACGCTTTCATATTTTTGAGAGCAAATAGCGCTTACTTGCTGGCAGATATTATAGCTCACCTTGAGATTACTGCTCTGTGCCTCTGAATATACATAGGTTAGGCACCTTCGGATAGCTACTAATCCGCACGTGAAGATGGTGTACCAGTCTGCTCGTCCACAGTAGATCTAGTATTCTCCTCGCATGACCACAAACGCGGCCTTTGCTCTCCCGTTGTTCATCCACGACCCGTCCGTGTAGCAGCGAGGTTGTTGCACCTCCGCCTCCTCCACGCTGAATGAGATACCGTCTTGCTAGTCCGGGTGTCCCGTTTCCTCTATGAACCGCTTTCGCTTGGTAATGCCCTGCTGCAATACCAGCTCCACTCAAAGTTGCTGCTCCGGCCCGGTCGTCAGCCTCCTGTAATATGCCGCTTTCTGGAAAAAATATATGCAAAAGCAATAACTGGCTCAACACTAACGCAGTTTCAGTGGCTACAGTGCGGTAAGCACTTGCCACTTTAACTGCGAGTATCCTCTGTACAGTAATCATGTCCCTACACTCCCTGACTTTACAGCCTGGGTTCAGAACCTGAAGGTAATTACCCCTGCGGGGGTAAAACAGTTATTCTGCGAAGGTAATAATCCTACTGTCCTTCTTTCTCTCTCACTCCGAGATGTGCTAGCTAGAGATAGCGAGGCAACAGCGCCTCAAGTATATGTGGGGAAACGGCCTATAGAAAAAGTGGGAAAAAGAGGCGAAAGGCCAAGATGCAGCGAGCAGCGGCGAGCGGCAATCACAAGAAAAGGTGTGTGTCGGTGCGGAGACGCATCTATATATTTGTTTGTAAGAATAAATAATTCGCTGTGTCTTTTTTACATATGTGTTTCCTGATTACTTCTTCCTGCCTTCTTCTGCCATGGCTTCTATATCCGGAAAAAAGGGCTCGTATATAGAACCATTTCTACAATGGGATTGCACAAATCTTGTTGACAAGAACATAGCAAAGCTTTAGTGTGTTATATGTAATAATGTTCTTTCTGTAAAAAGCATGAAACCGATCAAATTAAAAGAACATTTAGAGAAACTTTAAAAGGAGTTTTCCGGAAAAGATATAGATTATTTTAAGAGAAAAGAGATTTATTTAAAGTATTTGCGATTAGATTCTACGAGAAATGTACAAAAGGCAAATGAATCGTGTCTTCAAGCTTTATATCAAATTTTTATCGCATTGATATGGACAAAAAGCCACATACTATAGGAGAGAATCTCATTAAATCTTGTTTGTATGATGCAGTGTCGCTTGTTATTGGTGAGAAATATGTGGGTAAAATCACTCTCCAATACAACAGTTCAAAGTCGTATTTTAGATTTGAGTAACAACATTTTGGCAACTCTTATTTCTGAAATTAAGAAAAGTTCTATGTTTGCGCTGCAATTGGACGAATCAACCGATGTAGGTTCGTATTCGCAATTACTGGTATTTACTTGGTATATTAAAGATGACCGTGTAAAATAGTAATACTTGTTCTGCAATTCTTTGCTCACACCTACTTGCGGTGAAGACGTATTCAAAACGCTAAAACAGTTTATTGAAGAAATAAGTTGCCCTTCAAGTTTTATCTTATCGTTATGTTTTCTCCAAATTTACTAAGCACGTTGAATTACGTAATAAAAATTGTGAATCATATTTGTGGCAGCGCTACGAACTCCAAATTATTCAAAGTTTTATGTGATAAAGTTGATGGCAAATTAAATACTCTTTTGTACCACACAGAGGTACGCTGGTTGTCAAGAGAAAAAGTTTTGAACGGGATTTGTGAGCTCTGTGATGAAATATAATTAATTTTTGAAAACTAGAGAACACAAAAAATAGAGTTTTACTCAAAAATAAAAGATAAAACATTTGACGAAATGCAGGCGTATCTTGCTAATTTTTTTAATAAAATTTGCAGTCTGAATACCTTATTACAAGAAAATATGACAAATATTTTTAGAGCAAAGGATACAGTTGCAAGTTTTGTATATAAATTTAAACTTTGCCAACGCAGACTTCAAGTTGGCGATGTGCCGATATTTCCACAACCGTGTGAGCAATTCGTAAATGACGAACCTAATAAGATCACGTTTGAAAATTTTGTGGTTCAACATTTATCTTGCAGTAATAGACTCACTGAAACAATATTTTCCTGACATAGGTAATCGTTAGTAGAACTCTTAGATATTAAGACCATTTTCTATTGATGATAAAATGTTTAAAGGCGAAATCTGTCAACCAAAGTAAAATTTCCCGCACTACGCGAGAATAACATTTT
Source organism: Sinelater perroti (assembly GCA_036346155.1). Taxonomy (NCBI): domain Eukaryota; kingdom Metazoa; phylum Arthropoda; class Insecta; order Coleoptera; family Elateridae; genus Sinelater; species Sinelater perroti. The sequence goes on along the minus strand of JARFIY010000117.1, from coordinate 55,630 downwards.
CAAAATAAAATTTCAAAATTAAGTACATTAAAATAACGTACATTTTTGTACAATTTATTATAATTAATAAAGGCAATTTGTATTTGCATGTATTGTTTTCTTTGATAACATTTTAAAAAATGAGGAATAAAGTCAGTTTTTCTAATAGGTCGTAGAGGTAACAAGATTGAAAAAGTTAGGAACCGCTGCTTTACAGTCTTTCTCCCATATTTCAGCAGCGTACAACATAGCCGGCTGCACTGGCCGCGAAAATCCCATGTTAGTCGCGTCGCCGATTCGTTCCAATGGAAAATTTGTTTCCCTTTATCGCAAACCTCCGGTATGTGCCTTTTCTACAACAACCAATCGTCGATGTCTACTCTAAGGTCCGAAATGTGATCCTTGCAGTAGATATCCTCGCTGCTGAGCAAGAAAGTCGGCCTCTCTTGCCCAAAAGTCGCATACCGAAAAATACTATCTTTGTTTTTTTTTGCATTGAGTGGCCCACGCTTTGAGCACTCCGAGCGCCTCATTTCCCCGCGCTTTCCAAGTTTTAAATTGCGCCTCCAAAACTATTAATAGGATGTCGCCCGCGAATCTTTCGATTCGGCATCCTTGCGGCAACTGAACTCCTAATATACACTCATATAAAAGTTTCTAGTATGTCGGTCCAGAGCACGAACCTCGGAGGCGCCCCCTCGTTATTGCTTATGTCACGAATCCGTCGCCCGTTTCCACTTACGCTATTGGTTCGTTAAAATATTGTTTTATTAGCGAGATCTTGGACACTTCTTCCAGGTTAGTTATTGGATAATTCCGCAATATATAATGCGATTAACCAGCAAAATTGATCTCGTAAACTGCGATCGCGTCCGTCGTAGACTTACCACCCTGTGTATATGTCCCAGTTTATTATACAACTTTGATATTTGGCTATAATATCGTACGATTCTTACACTATTTTTCAAATTTTATAAATTTATCGTAAAAAAAGCAAAACTATGAGGAGGTAAAAATTGGCGTAAATTAGTTTGTGTAATATACACACTACATGCGTTAGGCCGGAACTTAACCTGGCGCACTATCGCGCGCTTTGATCAAGCCCACATACGATAATGATTTAAAATTGCGGCTATACTGTCCTCTTGAGTATATACTGTGACAATTCCATTTTACTTATAACGTGTAAATGGGTAATCGGTAAACATTCATTGAAATTGTAGAAAGAGTTCCCACAAGTTACGGAATAAGAATGCACACAATAATTACGTAAATAGTTGATTGTGGCAAATCTAAAACTCATAATATTGCAAATATAATAGTGCTTGCGCACGAAAAACTTTTAAAAGAAATATTTATAGATTATTTCTTGTTTACCTCTTACCGCAAACATACAGGAATAATAAAATATGAATACGACGCAGACCCTTTGCAGATGCTGGAATGTGTGCAATGTAAACAACATTTTTACAATGTACTGGCTTAAGAATTATTCCAAAAAATAGTTTCCAATTAAACATTGACGCAATAACTCAACAGTGTAAATCAGAGAAAAATCACCCAATGAGTTATGTCCAATTATGCACGAAGAAGTTGTGGTTTATACGGGTGCCCTCTCATTCATAGAAAATTAAACTAAAGAATTGAAATCTTACAAAATCCGACGGCCAACGTTACGTTAGCTTAGTAAGCTATAAGATTATGACACCCATAAGTAAACACTACGACAAAAAAGAAAAAAATGTTTGTACAGAGAGTGCTTTAGATATGTAGGTAAATACACTCTGTAATATAAATGCAGGTCTTCGTTTATTTTAAAATAATTTTATAAAATGGTTGTATATAGAGTTCCACCACTCACTTTCCTGTTATGCAATTTTCGTGTATAATGTTTTTGCTGCATTTTTCGTATTTTTTTACGATTTTGTTAGAATTGCCTTTCTGACAAAATCTGGCGTCTGTAGATCTCATTTTTGTGCTTTTTTTTCGTACTGTCAATAATACATCTAATTTGGTAACTCAGGAAATGACCAATATCACGGTTTAAAATATTTATACGGGCATATATGTAGTATCTAAGCAAAATTATGAACTAAATTATTTGTGCATTTTTGGTTTCTACGTAGAGTATAGCTAATTAGTAATCCATCAACGATTTTAGATGCAGTAATGACGTAATAACGCTACAAAGAAAATATCCTACTTTGTTCAGGTTTACTCTCGTACGGTTCACACTTGAGAACTGCCAACAATGTTTCATTAAGAACATCGCTTTTTTTATTTTTTGGTAACAATACGTAACTCTGTAAATCGTTGTATCATGTAATTCAACTAAAAGCCTATATCTTTCCAATACTTAACAATTCAATACATCCATTTTGGGTAAAAAGGCGTAAACAGTGAACAACACGACTACCGTCGTAACCATCTACAACATATAGACAAGAAATTACCGTACCCAATGGTATCAATCCGATACACAAAAGATAAGTTCAAAGCTTTTAAACGTGTTCCTTCTCTAAAATGTAGTTTTAAGGTAGTATTATAGTCTATCCGGTTCAAAAAATCGATTTTCTTTATTTAGCATTTTCTTAAAGTTTGGAGTCTTGAGAATGTGTCTGTAAAATATTACAATTAAATTCGTCAAATTGATCGAGATATAAAGATTTAGATTTAAATTTGTTTCGGAGGCTATGGCATATGGTAAAAATTATGTCGTTGAAAAAAAAAGAATGCGTTAGCTACGTACAAAAGCGTATGCTAAAAAACAATAAAGGCATCAATGGAAAAGAAACAGGTAAATTGACAGAAGCTATTGCAAAATAATTAAGTACGTACTACGGCTTGGCAATACGAAGAAATCCAGAGTCAGTAGAAGAAAACTTTAAACGCGTTTTTCTCGAAACGACATTTTTCAAGTCGGGCGTGTATTTTTCTCACAAACTATTGTGCCGATCGACTTTTAATTTTGTATGCATATAGTGTACATATTCGGCTATAGTTCGAACCTCCAACTTTTATATCCGTTTACAATTACTATTTTTTTCGGACCGTGATAAATAAAATTTTTTAGTAAAAATAGGAATATTCGCTTTGGAGCGCCGTCATTTTATCAGTTTTTTTCAAATTATTTATTAGATATTCGAACGATAATATATATATATATATATATATATATATATATATATATATATATATATATATATCGCACAGTTTGCTATAATAGCGATATAAAAATTTTAGACGTTACTTTAAATATGAACGAATATGAACACAAAAGATGAGATCAGTAGGTTTAACCGTTTTTGTACAATTAATTCCCAAAATCATCTTGAAAACGGGCATCTAGACTATAATACCCTCTTATATAAAATTCACATAAATGTATTTCTTTCTCTTCAAAAAACTGCACCACAAAACAAAAACTAAGAATAACACCAAAAAAGCCAAATAAATCTGTCTAATGCTGGAAAAATCATAGAATCAGTTACGGATGCCCAATCCAGTTGTGTTGAATAAGTAATTGCTTAAACGTAACACAGAATGAAGCATACAAAAGTGGTTGCGCCGTTAGTCATGCTGCTTTGAAGGCGATAACAGCAACTTCTGCAGCTATTGAAAAGAGGCCTACTCGAAGATGTGTTCATAGCCAATTCTTAAGAATTCGCAATTTTACACAATTTGATTAAATTCGGAAAGAAGAAAAAACAGTAATACACAATTTCCCGATTCCTGCGCTAGATTCATTCGCGCACAAAATTTTTCGAGTATAAATGTAGTTTTCTTGTTCAGTTTCATACCACGTTTTAGAGATCCACTTTCTAATACTTTTCTAATATTTTTTCGGAAGAGATTAAAATCTATTTGAGCTTTGAAAGTTTTGTTAACAAACAAACTTGGCTGCCCAAGAAAGCCCGATTTGAGGTGAAAATCGAGATACAGCAAGGCCTGTTTGATGTTTTAGTAAATAAACCTAAAGCTCTCTGTATAACGAAGGACGAGATGATAGTCTTCGTTTTCAAAAAGAAATTTAGTAATCTAAATGCAATAGATAAAATCCCACAACTAGCAAACAAGAACTATTTCATATACTATTTGATGACCAAGCAACTTTCTTCACCTAACTCGAGTTACTCCGATATGTGGAAAACAGCTTAAATGCGGTAGGTTTGGGTCGGCTAGACTAGCGAGTAGTGCGCGGAATATACCAGTACTCTTTCGAAGAACAGATATTCTGACTGCGTATGTAGCTTTAACCACGGTATACAAACCTTTGGGCGGACTTATTTTGTTACTATTTTCACCGAAAAAGTATGTGCTCAACTTAGCTAAGCCCGTTCTAAGCTGGTGGTCTTACCACAGAAAAGGTAAAAAAGGAGGAGGAATCGAGGAATAACACCTCGCTAAAAAAAACGGGATTCAATTAGCTCCGGCTGATAGTACCATATAAGAGTAGCTCGTCTAGGATTACGGGTGAAGGCTATAACGATGGGGAAGAATAAAGGCGGACACAACGGAAGTAGCAACCCGTCATATTAGGGCTAATGTAAAATTAATAGCAGCGTCTGATTCAACGGCCAAAAACAGAACTCGCCAACACGCTTGGTCAGAGTGGCGTTTAATGGTCAAAACCACTCAATTTATACTTCCAAATGTACAATTTAAAGAGAACGAATCAAGTATATAAATTCTGGAGGAGGGGGAGAGAAAATTTGATAAAAAACTACTTGAAAAATAAGAAAAAGACAAGACATATAACACTGCACATAGGGACATACAGGGCCTTTATTATGTCACTCAAAAGAGTTTTCTATTACCATGGTCAAACTTTTCAGCAAATTTTATGTTTGACATTAGTTGTAGTTAGATCAATGTTTGGAGTTTTGTTTACACTCTAGGCCAACACTAAATATTTAACCGAAAAAAAGTCTTTATTGTGGCCGCCTTTTATAAGAGGGGCAAAGTGCTAATGGAGCACTAATTGCCTTTAAAGCCAAGTTTGGCAAGCACACTATCTTGTCTGTTTCTACAATAGCAAGGTAAATACTACCATGATAAAATTTGCTATAGAATTAAATTGTTTATTTTATTATGTTATAATAGGCTGATTAAAAAGTTTAAGAAAAGAGGAAGTTCACTGGATGACAGTTTGTCAAAAACTGACAGACCAGTCACTGTGACCAGACTCTTGATGTGAGTGTGGGCCCTATGAACAGCATCCTCACCAAGAAATTGAATCTATTTCCGTGTAAAGCTCAATTGCAAACGCCTCTGACCAAGGTCAATATTGACAAAAGGTTTACTTTTGCGAAAGTGATTATGGAGATAGTTTGGACCAAAAAGTTATATTTAAAACACGTCCATTTTACGGATAAGGCCTATTTTTAACTAGATGGCTATGTTCACAAACAAAATTACCGAGATTGGGGTGCCGAAAATCCTCGTTTGACCGAAGTTGGTCAATGGCACCCAGAAAAAGTTACTGTATAGTGCGTAATTTCCTATTATCGAATTATCGATCCACCGTTTCCCACAAAATATGTAAATGAAAAGTTTATCGTACACAAGTTCTAGAAAATTTTTCTCCAATTGTAAAAGACAAAGGGCAAGCCAGCCAATACTGGTTTCTGCAAAACGAAGCTACCGGCCATCAAACTCAGGTCATCTTTGACATTCTCACATGCGTGTTTAAGAACATTGACCCTCAAATTCCCCAATTTAAAACCATATAATTTCTTATGAGGTTATCTAAGGATAGGATTTATTGGAACTACCTCAGTCCATCGACGAACTCAAGAATCGCATCACAGAAGAGGTTCTGGCCATTTTTGCGGACATCAGAAGAGCCGCAATTGAGATTTTCGGGAAGAGAGTTGAAATGGTTATCTTTAGTAAAGGTAGTCAATTTAAAAACATAATACAATGAACTACATTTATTCATCATTATAATAAAAAGGAATTGAAATTTTATCTTACGTAGTGTTTTTGTAATAAATTTTTTATCGTATGCCTCACATAATAAAGGCCTTGTATAATATATAAACCTTAAAATCCAATATATAAAATACACAAACTAAAAGAAAAACTGTCGAAAATAAAATGGAACAAAGTGAATCTGGCAGAAGTTAGGGAAAAAAGAAGAAAATGTAGTAAGATTAAATTCAGGCAACGTGTTATATCACTTAGATTGCGAACAAAGGGAACAAAAAGAGGCGTGAGTTTCATCATATTCAAAAACATTGCTTACAGAATAAAAACATGCAAATCAATGTTAGAAAGTCTTGCACATCTTATAATAGCTAAATAATAATTTTTTACTAATAGATATATGCTCTCAATCATACGAAAACGAAGAAGTAGAAAGTTGCTTCGAGGATATATCCAACGCACTTAAAGACGTTTTAACGGAATATAAAATAAACATAAAATACTTTAATGCAAAGTTGAGCAAAATAAAAGACGAAAAGTAGCTCAGGATGGAAAATTTGGGATATGGCACAAGAAATGAGAGAGGTAAAATGTTATTTAATTTTTCGAAACGTAAGAGCTTATTTGCAATAAATTAATTCTCCAAGAAAAAAAAAAAATAAATGGGCACGAATCAGTCCAAATGGCGAAATCAAAAACGAAATAGAATTACGTGTTAACAAGAAACAAAGCAATGGTTACAGATATCAGTGTGCTGAATAACTGTACTTATTGGTAGCGACCAAATATTAGTCAGGGCCAAATTGCTCATAAATATAAAACTGAAGAGAATAAAAAAAGAAGAGTAATATTCATAAAATCAGCACTCAAACATTAAAAGAACACTCCGATAAATATTAAGAAGAAATAAAAAGCTAGTTACAGAACAAGACTATACAAAGATGGAAATAGACCAAATTAAAAAAAAACCTAAAAGAATCAATTGTAACTTAGTTCAAAAAATAACCTCAAAACAAAACAAGAAAATTGAAACACTAATCACTACAGTAAAAAAAATGCTGAAATGAAGAAGAAAACTAGCACGACAGAACAAAAAAACTGCAGAATTTCTTGTTGCACACTAATAAAAAAACTATAAGACAAAAAAAATCACAAAACAGGACTTTATAATTTAACAAATTATAGAAAATAATTAAATTATGAAAGTATTAAGACCAAAATGCGCAAAAACAAGATAATAGCAATAGAAAACTTACAGAAAAAACAACCTAATAGAAGAATTAATTATTTAAGAAGGGGAAGAAATAATAAGAGCGTTGAAAACTTTGTTCAATAAATGTTTGGAAAGAGGCCATAACAATATTATTGTACAACAAAAACAATAGACTAAATTTAACAAATTATAGACCCATAACTTTACTATCTCAAGTGTATAAAATTTTGTCGAAAATAACAACAAAATGGTTAAATAATAAAATAAAAATGTATCTATATGATGAACAAGCCGGCTTTCGTAAAATCTTCAGTACAGCAAATCACCTATTAACTCTTAAACTAGTAATAAAAACAGTAAATGAATACTATCTTCCTTTACATAGATGGATTATGAGAACGCGTTTGTGAGCATTGAAGCGTAGACAATACAACATAGTCAATGGAATAGCAAAATAGAACACAAACATATGACGCTCATCAAAGACATCTACAAAAATACATTAATAACAATCATAAGAATCTGATCCAAACCCGATACAAAGTTGAGTAGCCCCTAACCTATTTGTACTAGCCTTTGAAGCGTTTTCAAAGGACTAATTTGGGGGGAAGAGACAGACATAGATATAAATGATTAATTTTTGAACAATCTAAAATACTACGTGATACTATTTGCAACAAACGTATAACAACTAAACTTAATGCTACAAGAAGTAAACGAGACTTCTACAAAGATGTAGTTACGGATAAACACCGCAAAAACAAAAATTATGACAATCTCCGTAGAAGAAGTGAATATAGAAATAGAACAGAATGCCACAGAACAAGTAAAAGAATATACATATTTAGGACAAAAGTGTACCCTTAATAAAGGAAAACAAGAAATAAAAATCGCAAGAAAAACCAAACTGGGATGGGCCGCCCTTGGCAGATTAAGTTATATATTAAAAAACCGAAAATTACTCCAACAGCTTAGGTCAAAAGTATTCAATAGCTGTATACTACCTGTTATGACTTATGAAGCTCAGACCTGGGCTTTTACAAAAATAAATGTAGACAAGCTCATAGAAACCCAAAAAGCCATGGAATGCAAATTGTTACAAATAACTCTAAAAGACAAAAAGCAGAATATTTGGGTAAGAGAGAAAACAAAAATTACATATATAAGAGAAAGAGAGAGTGTGCTCAGACTCAAATGGCAATCCGCAGGACACAACGAACGCCAAACAGATACCAGGTGGAACAAGTCTTAGAATGGAAACCATGATTAGGCAAAAGGGCAAGAGAAAACTACAAATGCGGTTGTTAGACAATGTAAAGCGTCACACCGGTTTCGCATGGAAAAGAACTGCTCACAATAAGAAAAGATAAAAGTTATAAGGGGGGGTTAATATCTGCAAATGGATTAAAAAAGGCTAAAGAAGAAGAAAACGCTATATACTCGCGTGGAAATATCCCAGAATCCGCCTGGCGCAGCAGTGTGTAGAGCGCAAAGATCCTAGATTAAACCAGGTGATATTTAAGCAAAAAAACCTTAGACTGAAAGCAGTTATAGTAAAACACAGAAGACTGAAGATCCGCATGTGAAAATAAATAACTAATAATAGTGGCAGTAGCTTAGTTAATTAGTTTGTCACCAATTGCAGAAATAAATATTTCCCGCGTATCGTCATTAAGTTAAAATAAATAATGGAACTCAGAAACAGATTTCATTCTAAATTATTAGTAAATAGGAAAAAATAATTTCACATAAAGATTAATCGTCAAATTAAAAGTGTGAAAGACCTAACTGTTTTTGAAGATTAAGTTTATAAATCGCATCTTCCTCTCCCTCGCTATTTGTTTGTGATATATATTTACAACCTACTAAGGATAAAATTGTTTCGAATTTAAATTAGAAGAAATTCACAAAATATCACACAGAGATGAAGTTAATGATGCTACGCCGTTGAAAATATCAAACTACTGTTAAAGCAGTAGTAGCATGTCTAAATTAAAAATAAAGCTTAAACAAACTCGATCGCACAGTAAGTTAATAGTTCTATTTTAGGATATCAAAATAATAAAGACTCAAGTGTATGTAACATTCGGAAGTCGTGAAGCTATGGAATGATTGTCAAGCAATAAAGTTATGACAATAAAAATAAGTTATGTAAAACCGAAAATATGATAAATGACGCCATAATAGCTGCGACTTAAGAGCACTACACAAGAACGACGTAAACGCCGATGGGTAAAAAATCAAATTAGATTATTAAAAAAATCAAAATATCACTGGACCAGAATAGGAGGCAATGAGAAAATCTCGTTTTGGGCTTGCTATGAGTTCTAAAGATAAAATACTATTTTAGAAATTTTTTTCTCCAATATGATACCTCGAACTACTAGCATGGATTATTTCGGTTGACACTTGTGTAAACTAAATGTCTAATGAGATCCATTCAACGATATGATTTACTATTTAAGTCAAAAATCAAAAAACTGAATGTTACTCAACTGACACTGAAATGTTGGACTTGGCCTTTGTGTTTTTTCTCCCTAACTAGATTACTACTAGCTAACAAAAGTATAATTTCCGCCCTCGATGACTTTTCGGACCTTTATCTTAAAAACAATCGTTCGGGTCATGAAAGAAAACAATGAAAGTATATTAACGCTGCTACAGTCCGGCAAAGTCTCTAACCTTATTTAAATATTTGAACTTAATAGACGTACTTTAAAACACTACGTGTTTAAAATGTGTTACATTATGCATATCTATATAAGTTAATAGAGGTCTTGCCAATGAAGCTACCCAAAAATGGTAAATGTAGTGAGTAGCTTTTGGGAGAAAGTAAAATATAAGTTACAAATAAGTCATAATACAAATCAAGATAAGGAAATGAAGAAAACGTTAACGTAAATAAAATATATTGTATTTATTCTATACTTTTATTGCTCGATACACAGTAAATAAAACACAAATTTCTATATCCACGCAGTTGACCTGATTCACTGTAGCGTTGTGTTTTAGCAGCGGCTTATTGATGTCACTTAAAAAACAATTATAGATTACGTTTGCTTTTCTCAGACTCAGAGCATGACTTAAGAGGCCAAAAAGAGCAAACGTATATATCAAAAGTCTTTGCATATACCTAAATATGGTGCTTAATAATGCGGATCTCTTTCGAGTTTTGTAGCTCAAGCAGTGCAGACGTGCGAATTCAGAGTGTTTTCAGAGTGTTTCCTGCGATTTTCTCGTGCGGTATCGGTGACCGCGCCGCGCCATCCTCGCCGCGCCATCGGCCCAGCCACATACCTGTTATTAAACAGCGCTAGCAAATAACAAAAATGGAAGTGGATCAATAAACAAGCATCGCCTACGGACAACCTAATAATTCGAACATCAACTACGCGCAGGGTACTTCAATGCAACTTCCACTTCCTACCAACCTTCAATTCGTAAGCCAACCGCTATCAACAGATAACAATTTTAACTTACCTCAAAATCAGTATCCTCCCACCAATCTCAACGACAATTTGATGGCAACTACCTCACAATCTTTAACCAACAACGACAGAATTCTCTATCGAATGACGTCTACTAGTGACGAAGAAATTCAAGAAGTCGTAAACGATAATTCCATCAACACTAACAAATGACAAACCGTTAAACGTCTTAAACGTAGAAAACTATCCCAACCTATCAAAAAAACTACGCAAATACCTTTAACAAAGAGATATAACCAGCTAAATGAAGAAGAAGCGGGAAGCACCCTTACCAGACAAGTAAACAGTACAACCACAAAACCTGCTCTAATATTTGTGTACGGAGTTACACTTTAACTTTAACAGATAACACCATAAAAATAAACTGTCTTACTCCAGAAACCTACAGAAAACTAATTCACCACATGAAATTTGCCAACATTGTTCACCATACGTACCAGCCAAAATAGGACCGTGCCTTCAGAGTGGTTATCAAAAACCTACACTTTTACAACCGACATAAATGAAATTAAGCAAGAGCTAGCCAATCAGGAACACCAAGTCAGGAATATTTTAAATGGAAGAAGTAGAGTGTCTAAAGAACCATTAAACCTATTCTTTGTAGACCTCGAGCCAGCGGATAAAAATAAATAAATATATAATTTACGAGGTATTCGGAACAGAATAGTACAAGTCGAGCCACCCAGAAAAACCAAGGACCTTATTCAGTGTACACGATATCAGCAATATGGTCACACTAAAACATATTGTAACAGACTTTACTACTGTGTGAAATGTGGAGCGGACCATAAATCCACAAGCTGTACAAAACCAAACAACACCCCTGCCACATGTGCACTATACGGTGGTTCCCACCCTGCCAACTATAGAGGATGCGAATTCTACCATACTCTCCTCAAACAACCCAATAATGCCAACAACAGACTTAATATTCAACAATTACCAGCACCGATACACCCTATCCCACGACACAGAATACAACCAATAATTCAGGCACAACAGGCCAATACGTATTCGAATATACTAAGAAATCAAAACCACCAAAAACCACCAGAGGAAAACTCAATTACTCTCAGCACTTTTCTAAATGAGTTTAAAAATATGTTCCAACAGTTAACGCAACAAAACAGCTCAATTGTTACCATGCTTACAACGCTCATCAATAAAATTCGCTAAATTTGTACGAATTGCCCAATGGAATGCCAACGGCATCATTCAACACAAAAACGAAGTAGAGACTTTTCTACATCACAATTCAATCGACGTACTACTTGTTAGCGAAACGCACTTTACCGACAGATCCTTCTTTCGTATTCCATCCTATTTAACCTATAATACAAACCACCCGGACAACACTGCACATGCAGGTACTGCAATTTTAATAAAAAATACTATAAGCCACTACATATTACCAAAGTATGAAACAAATCACTTACAAGCCACTTCACTAAAAGTCAAAACGTCCTCCTACGAGATAACAGTTTCTGCAGTACTTTGCCCTCTTAGGCACTACTTGAAAATCAACCAATTCAAGGACTTCTTCAACATACTCGGCTCCAAATTTATTGCTGTTAGTACTTTCGTAATCATTAAAAATTTTACACCTAAACTTCATAACAACAAAACTAACTGGGATAAATACAAAAATGAAGTGGAACAACGGATTAATTTAAAAACAAGCCTCAAAAATCATAACGAAGTCGAAGACGCTTTGATGCCCTCACAAGTACCCTTAAACATTCAGTTATGAAAAGTACTCCATCTCTGCCAATAGCTAATACCACAAAATCAGTACCACTTGAAATAAAACATTTAATTGGTAAAAAACGGAAGGCACGGTCTAGGTGGCACACAACCCAGGCACCCGTGGATAAAAATATACTGAATCGCATTAGCAATCAATTAAAGGCGCAACTTAGAGAACTCCGTGAACAGTCCTTCACGGACTACGTGACAAGACTAAATAGATTCGACAACTCTATCTGGAGACCAATTTAATCCAAGAAAAAACCAAAAGAACACAATGCTCCAATAAAAAATCTTGCTGATCGCAACGCTAAATGGGCGAGAAGCGACCAAGAAAAGGCTAATCTTTTTGCAAATCATCTCGCATCTGTCTTTAAGCCCAACAATCAAGATATAATTAATGACATCGTAACAAGTTTATCCAACATTCCACAATCCCCATTTCGAATTAAATCCTTCACTCCACACGAAGGTCAGAACGAACTTAACCATCTTAACATCCGAAAAGCACCAGGTACAGACGGTGTGACGCCAAAAATGCTCAGGGAATTGCCGAAAAAAGGGATATTCTTTACTACCTACATTTTTAATGCCATTTTAAGACTGCAGCACTGGCCTCCAATGCTAAAAACGGCAGAAATAATCTTAATAAATAAGCCAGGAAAGAACCCAAATGACGTTACCTCATACCGTCCAATTAGTTTGCTCTTTACAATTTCCAAGGTATTAGAACGCTTATTACTACAGAAACTAAATGCCGATATTTCACCAGATATCTGGCTTCCTCCCCATCAATTTGATTTCCGAGCAGGACATTCTACAGTTCAGCAACACATAGATGAATCCAAGTTATTAACCACGCTTATGAACAAGAACATTATTGTACTTCAGTTCTACTGGACGTTGGCCAGGCCTTTGATAAGGTCTGGCATACAGGTCTCCTATATAAAGTCAAGGAAACCCTCCCACTAAAGTATTTCGACATCTTAAAATCCTACCTTTCAGACCGCAAATTTAGAACTAAAATAGGAGATGTCAAATCAGACTACCATTTCATAGAAGCAGGTGTACCACAGGGAAGCGTCTTGGGACCGACTCTCTACAACCTATATACATCCGACTTCCCAACAACCACTGAAACTACTATCTGTACTTTTGCTTATGAAACTACCATACTAGCAGCTCATGAAGGCCCAGCAATAGCATCTAACCTAGTACAAATTCACTTAAATGTACTCCAGGCTTGGTTGCATCTCTGGAAAATTAAAATAAACGAAAACAACTCACAGCACATAGACTTCACTCTAAGACACGAACGTTGTCCTCCGCTTTTTCTCAATAACGTCGAACTCCCTCGAGCTATATCTATCAAATATCTTGGATTTCACCTGGACACTAGGTTAACATGGAAAGATCACATTATCAAAAAACGGAAGCAGATTGACTTGAAGATCAAAGAACTCTATTGGCTGTTAGGGAAGAACTCAAAACTTTCCCTAGAAAACCAAATACTGCTATGTAAAACAATCATCATCCCTATTTGGACGTATGGAATATAAATCTGGGATTGTGCAAGCAAATCCAATATAGCATTGCTCCAAAGAAGCCAATCTAAAGTGCTAAGTATGATATCTCAAGCACCGTGGTATGTGTCAAAGCAAACGCTACACGACGACCTGAGGATTCCCTATGTCAAGATGTCATCAAGCTACGAAGTAGAACCCACCACGATAGATTGGCAGCCCACTCAAATAACCTGCTTCAACCATTACTGGAAAGAGAACACCCACGACGACTACACAGACTTTGGCCAGCAGACCTTCTTGTGGATTAAGAGTCATTCACTGGAAGAGCTCTCGTCACGTCATTTCAAGCTGAAATTCTGATATACAATTAGCCCATGTAGTAGTTCTGATTGCTAATAAATATACATCTATAAAAAAAATAAAAAATAATGCGGATGGCAGTACCTGTGACGTACATATGCCTAGCCAAATAAAAATAAGCCTAAGCAAACGTATATCACAAGTTATCTACGCGTTAAGTTGCTCCAAACACCAATATATATATATATATATATATATATATATATATATATATATATATATATATATATACTATATATATATATATATATAATATTTAAAAAAACTATTAAAGTAGTACATGATTCTAAATATACATTAAAACTACATAATATTTACCATTTTAATACATTAGCATAATACAAATTTACGTAAGTTCCAAAAGAATTATGATACAATTAAAATACCAATTTCAACTATTCGAAGTGAGTAAACATACTAAAATAAATATTCCAATAATAAAACTAAAATAAATCCTGGGATTAATTCTAAAGCTACAATTAAATTTAAGTGACATTTTACAAAATATGTAAATTTATCTCAACAAGCCTTTGTGGATTTAGAATAACCTCAGCCGTCCTCAACTAATCGTAGTCACATGCCTCACGATAGACTTTAATCTACATGAAATGTTTGGTTCTTTATGTATCATTGGATGCATTCAGAAATTTTTGTGTTCAGTGTATTTACAGAATTTTTCAATTTTACATCGTACGTCAAAATTAGTTTCATTATAGCTTTATATAAGAAAATTTTATTATTTAACCAGAGTTGCGACCATTTCTATAGTAACCAATATAATTACCTTAATTTTCGATTAATTTAGTTTCGTTGTGTGGATTTAGGGTCTCCACCTTAGTTTTCGGTTGAAATGAGAGACTTGGGCATTTTAAATTTGGTTTTGTAAAAATGGTGTTGTTACTTATATACACTCGAGAAAATATACTGCGTATATTGATAAATCTAACTTCCGCCTGACTGCTAGATAGTTGCGTGTCTTTATCGAAACCAGCACTGATAATGTGGTATGATGTTAACTCATGTAAATCAAATAATTTCTTGTTAAACTTTTCTTTGGAAGAGAGGTCTTATTGAGTAAAAGAGCACAGCTGCCGTCTTGTTTTTTTGAATGGTAAGTTGGGAGTTTATGGGTTTTAATATTTTTCGGGGGCTCCATTGCTTATGGAACCTAAACAAATGCGTAATACAGTTTTTGAGTTTTTTATTTTGCGCTTGGAGAATGACTTTTAAAAAGAGATAACTCCACTGTGTTTAGTTTTTCTGCACTGTATCTTAAGGATTTTCATCTTTCCCAGCTCATTCATATTTCTAAATCTAGTTCACCTGTGTATCAGGATAGATTGTCAGCTTTTGTTTTTAAATTAGTGAGTGGAGTATATAGTTGTATTTAACGGAAGTCCTATAAAGTATTTCGTAGTTCTTCTGGTTGTTGTAGTAAAATATTCAGATTTGTATAATCCTCCATATAATAATTTGGCATTTTTTATTATATATAGCTTGTGGTCCGATGGCTGATCTAAGATCCATTTTATATTAACTGGCTATTATTGTTATTGTTCAGTTCTTCATTAATCATGTTACAGGTGCATGGAATGGCTGAAACTTTGTAATCGAGAGGAATTCATGAACTCAAGTGTTGATTATTTTTATAATAATCTAAGAGTGTGTGGTAAACATTTTGAAGCAAGTATGTTTTTGAACGACCTACGAAATAGACTTCAACCGAATGCAAAGCCAGTGTTAAGTATTGAAAATGATGTCACCACAGTAACTCCACAACCTTCATGTTCATTTATAGAAGTAGTAGAAGTAACACCTAATCAAGAAATGAATGTAAAAACAATTAAAAATATTGTTAGCATTTATATGATTAACTATTTTATAAAACATGTGCTTCTTCAATGACGAGTGCAGTTGCGTCACAAACCTCACAAGATCTTAGTAGTCACTCACCCAGCAAAAATAAATTACGACTGAAATATAAAAATCAACAACAGCTGTATATACTTAAAAAGAAAAAAGGAATATAAAGAAGAAATAACAGTTGATCAATTTAAGGCACTGGTTAATAAATTTCTGCCAGTAAGCACAACTACATTTGTAGAGGCACAAGTTACTCTCAATGAAAAACAAGTTCAGGGACGAAGATATGATAACAATTTTAAATAGTTCTCATTGCAGTTGTATTTTACCAGTCCAAAAGCATATCATTTGATGCAGAAAACATTTACACTGCCTTCTGTTATAAGTCTCCAAAGAGTTACACATACTCTAAACTTTAAACCTTCGTTAAATGACTTTGCCTTTGAAGTACTAAAATTAAAGATGCAAAACTTGAATGACAAACAAAGAGTCTGTGCTCTCTCCATTGATGAAATGTCATTAAAGGCTCCATTGTTTTGTAACCTATCGACGGACGACATAATTGGTTTTCATGAAGAAGAAGAAAAAGAAAATTTTGCCTGCACAATCTACTATGATAATCATGGCACGTAGTATATATGCTAAATGGAAGCAGCGTCTGGAATTTTTTTACAAATACTAGTTGCGAAGAGGATCAGCTAAAAAATATTATAGAAACTGTCACAAAATTAAAAACAATATGCCAGGCCGATCCAAGAGTCTTAATCACCGGCCAAGGCACAAACTTCTCCTAGTTGACAAAAACTTTTCAAATGACTGAAGAAAAGCCATTTTTTTTTGTTGAAAGCACCAAAATTTATCATATGTTTGACCCACCACATCTGATTAAAAGTGCAAGGAATAACTTAATGAAATATAATATTTTTTTTAATGATTTGGTTGCCAAGTAGGACTACATAAAAACATTTTATGATTCAAGCAAGAAGTTATCCGTGAGGCTTCCCTAAATTAACTGATAGGCATCTAAACACTACGCAAGTTGAAAAAATGCGTGTAAAGTTGACTACACAAGTAATAAGTGAGACCGTGGCAACTGGAATTTCAACATTTGTAGATTTACATGCCTTACCCAATGAAGCTGCAGGTACAGCAAAATGTTTGAAAGAATTTGACAAATTGTTTGATATTTTTAATTCTTTAAGGTGTGAAGAAGTATAATCTGTCTTTTATGGGGTCTGCTTATCAAACAACAGAAATTTTGTAGAATATGCTAAATTTGTTAAAATCTATCAAAGTTCTAGACCAGAATGGTACAGATGTAAGCCGTAAAATCAAATGTTTTCAAGGTTGTTGTATTTAAATAAATGTCCTACAACAGCTGTGGCAAGCTTTAAAACAACGTGGTTTTCGTAAAAAACTTTTTTGGGGTTGTAAGAAGTCAAGGTGGTAATAGTACAAATGCTACACCACAACATTTTATTAATATGTTTAAAAAATTATTTTCCTTAATTTTATACAGCATAGTGACAGAGCAAATTGTGAAAATGATTTTGATGTTTTGTTAACAGACCTAAATGTTAATAATAATGCATCATTAGCCCAAACACCAGCAACTATTTTGTTTCAAAACAAAACCAGACCAGTTCTAACATGTATAAATTTTACGGACTTTTGCGATTTGAACTTAATAGCTGAAAATGCTCTGTCCTACGTTTTAGGGTATTTATTTATGAAGTGTCTCAACATTCATTCCAATTGTTCTAAATGTAAAGCCTAAAGCATAAGTGTCAGAGAGGTAGGACCTACAAATATACATTGCAATTTAAAAGCATATAAAGTGAAAAGCAAAGCCACATTTAGGAATTTGGCCATGCATTAACAGAACAAGGTTGGCGGACCAGCTTACTGTAGTAGCGATAGTAGTAGGAAGATCTTTCGGGGAACATTTAAAGAAAAGCGGTTAAGTGATCCATGCCACAAAATATGTATGACGTATATACCACCAACAATTTATATAAGGATTGTCCAACATCGCACAGCTACTGAATAAGTTAATTAAGAAAATATGTCAATATATTTGACCACAACAAAAATTTTATATATATATATATATATATATATATATATATATATATATATATATATATATATTTGGTCAGATCAACACTATGAAGACGAAAAAGAGCTGCTAAGAAAGATGCTGTGGCTGGCGGCGAGAAGTTGGCTGTGGTCGCCGCTTGACAGAAAGCTGGCTTTGGGAATGAAGAACATTCCCTAAAGCTGGCTACATGTAATCTTCAGCTTGACAGCAGTGGTGGCACTAGCTCACTATCTTCAGTTTCCTTGACTGCAAAATTTGTCTTTAATGTTTAATATCGCTTTACTTTGTCGTTCCGTTCAAGTCAATGAACATGAGCGGTATGCAGCGGCTGTGGGGACTCTTTCTCATTCGTGTTCCAAGAGCTCGTTTTAGGACTCCTTCTGTCGCGTACTCCTGGTTTCTTCGCATGATGATGCAAAGTGGCTTGTGTGCCTTTTGTAGATGAAAGTCGTGGGAAAATTTTCGCTTCCGTAAAGAAACGAGTCAACCACCTGTGGTCGTTTGACGTAGCAGGCTAGATAGGGATTCCGCTCGTTTCACACATTTTTGGCCTTCAAGAAGTTTACTCGATTTTTATGCAGATATCCCTGAGTGTAGGGCAGAATTGCTTCTCTCGTAGTAGCACAGAAGAAAATTGTTCCCAGGCGGAGCGCTTTACAGATGGTTTGGGATGTCCTGGTGGGGGCACCATCGTAACTTTGGTATAATGGCGAATACGGCGGTGTTTGCAGGCAAGCTTAAAGCCCCCTGCTCGTTTGGACTAATCTAAGTTTGCTCTGGCTCTTGTTCTGGTTTAGAGTTGCTTTTTGGTAGAGAAGGTGAAAACGACTTTTGGGTGCTAGTGGTGGCTTAGGCCTGATGACAAGGATGAAGCACTGCACAGCACGTTTACACACGTCAAACGGCTCTCGGAGAATGTGCGAAACAAAATGAGTTTCAGAAGCCCATTTCATAGTCATCAATATATACCTGAAACAACAGATTTGCATGAATTGCACAATTATTAGCTCTTAGTTACTCTAACTTTAACGACATTCTCATGTAAATGAATTTAAAGTTAGAAATTTAAAGAAAGTACTAGTATCTTTTTCCCTAAGTATACCGTAGTGATAACTTTACTAAAACTTAGAAAATTTACTGTGATTCACAATCATCTATTCTCATAAAGAAATAAAAGATACGGACGTGACTATATGTGCACAACTAGGCTAGTTAGTTTCCAAGCTCACTTTTCACATGAAAGAAGTTTTATTGCCTGGGGAACAAACCAAAGCCAAACAAACGTTACTAGATTCTTCACGTTGCCCATGGAAAAATTTTCTTTTTTCTGGTGCTGACTGATCTCTCACACCAGGTGCAAGCTGTCCAAATTCGTGTCAAATATGTATTGCCTTGTAGAGTTTATAAAATAAGATTTCTTGTTATCTTGCAAATCTGTGCAAACATTTTGCAGAAATCCTAGAACAATATTCAAAATAACAACAGTTTATGAGTGTACTAATAAAGCATAGTGACAAATATCGCCTTTAGTATTAATAGTAGTAAAGAATATTTAACCAGCATGCTAGTTTCGAAAATAGGAACTTTCTAACAAACGAAGAAAAGTTTCTTTATATGATAACAGTGCGTGAATTCATAGTTTATTTTTTGCAGTTGATAAAACAATCGAAGAGCTTTTGAACGAAAAAATTAAGTTTATAGTAAATATTATGTATTCAAATAAACGAAAGATAGTCTAATATGTCTAATATATGACTTTCAGAATCAGAATGAGCATCAAATGTCATTCACTTCAACACACAGATTAGATTGTTGATGAACGGCTAAACACTTGTCATATTATCGAATGATAAAGATAGTGAGTTTACAAATAATCATAAGATTTATGTATAGATAAATTTCAATTTACAATGCCTATACATTTTAACTATATTAAATCTTTATTAATATATATATATTATAATATATATATATATATATATATATATATATATTCCATACCTCTATTACAATGATATCAATACCACATATAGTAATAATGTACAATGTGACTATTTTGATTTGCCTTTCACAGCATTCCCTTTTGATAAAATAATATTATTATAAATATTTCATTTTATATACAATGCAATTATTGTTAAATTATATACCAATTGGCAATTGATTAACATTCATAAAAGCTCAAAAAAAGCTACGGAATACAGATAAACACTGCCAACAGCAATTTAGTAAATGGTTAAATATGGAAATAATAATTTTGTGACAATGCAGATATCAGTGTTTCCACACCTTGCACATCTTCAAAACACAACATTTATAGATTATTTCTTGTTTACCTCTCACCGAAAACATGGGAGTAATAAAATATGAATACGACGAAGACCCTATTGCATTCGGTGAAATCCGTCTAATTTAAACAAAATTTCCACAAACTTTTGATTTAAAAATTACTCCAAAAATAGTTTCAATTAAACATTGACGCAATAACTCAATAGTGTAAATCGGATAAAGAGAAAACAAACCTAATGAATTATGTCCAATTATGTACGAAGAATTCTGTAAGTTGTGATTTATAAGGGTGTCCTCTCAACTGATTCATACATAGAAAATTAAACTAGAAAACTAGGTTAGCTTTATAAGCTATAACTTCCATTGATTAAAAAATAATGCAGCAAAAAATATTCTGATACCCATATGTAAACCCTATAATAAAAATGTAAAAAAAAATGTTTGTATAAAGAGTGCTTTAGATATATTATTCAATACAACCTTCTATATAAATGCAGCTCTTCGCTTGAATTAAAAAAAAATCAATACGGAGCTTACCACAAGCAGGTGGCTGTATATCGAGTTACATCACCCACCCTCCCGTTATGCCCTTCTCGTGTGTAATTTGTTCTTACTGGATTCTTTCATATTTTTTACAATTGTACAATTTCCTTTATAAACAAAAATTTTGATGTAGGTATTATCTTTTCGTTTTTTTTCGCACCACCAATAACAAAATAATTTGACAGCACAATCACCAATGTCATCGTTTTAACATATTTATACGAACATATGTGTAGCATCAAAGATAAATATAAACTGAATTATTTGTGTACCCATGGCTTCTACGTAGGGTGTAGCTAAAAAGGAATCAATCAACGGTTTTAAATGTAGCAATGGCGTAACTACGTTACAAAAAAAATCCTGTTTTGTTCGTTTACTCTCGTAAGGTTCGCATACACTCGTAAATTATCAATAAAGTTTCATTAAGAACATCGACTTTTTTCTAACTTTTCTTACAATATTTAATTAAAAGTAATAATAATAAAAAATGCTAAATTTTAATTAAAGACGTGTATGTTTCGAATAATTAATAGCACCTTATGCAACTACAACATATAGGCGCGACATTTCCGTAGCCGGCAGTGTCAATCCGATACACAAAGATAAGTCCTAAGCTTTTAAAACAAAGAATGTAAACGTTATGGTGTGTAATCCTTGTCAAAAACGTTGTTTTAAGTAAATTTAAAAAATATATTGTTTTTTCCGCCAAGAACTGTATCGTAAATCCAAAATCAAGAATAATACGATACCAAAAAAATCCAAGCCAACAATGCTCGAAAATATCAAGCGACTGCTTATGAATGTTTGCTCTAATTGTGTTAAATAAGGAATTACTTAAAATGTATATTTCAAACCGCAATAAATAACAGAGGTAACGGGTAACTGATTCATGAATGTGAAGATTACGAAAGTGATTGCTTTCGACGCAAGGCAACTGCTCCCCCAGTTAAAAGAAGCATAATCAAAATGTTGTCTATAGCCATCTATTAACTGCTATACTTTACAGCAGTATTTATTATAAATCTTAAAGTTTTTTACGTGCCAAATTATAGGTGCTCAATATGCTCTCCTTGGAATATATGGCATATCTCCCAAACCTTTGCGAACATATCTGCATTCACTGCTGCTAAGGTTGTTGTTATGCGGTTCTGCAGTTCGATCACTATAGTTGGAAGAGGAGGCACATAAACGCAGTCTTTTATAAATCCCACAAGAAAAATAGCACACAGCGAGATCCGGTGACCTTAGACCAGTGATGTATAGCTGAATCGTTAGGTCCCGTACGGTCGCCGATCCATCGTTGTGGAATCTGATTGTTAAAAAATTCTCTTTCAGGCTCCAGTGTGGTGCCTCGTCCTGCTGGAAAATGAACTTATTCGATTCGGTCTTTAACTATGGGTAAAACCAGTTTTCAAGCATATCTAGATATGTGATTTCCGTAACAGTTTTCTCTAAAAAAAAAAGGACCGTATACCTTTTTCCGAGAAATTGCACAGAAAACATTAAGAGTCTCTCTCATGCTGTACATTTTGTTGTGGCTGCTCCACATCCTATATTCTAACATTATGATATAAGTGACAAAGAAAAATTCTCAAGCAGCAGTTATGACGAACGAAAGAGAAAAAAAAGTATTTGGAATCAACCTAGATGTAAAGCAAGGAGACGGGTTATCAACAACATTATTTATTTGAGCAGTAGTCAAAGAGTGCAGTTTTAAGGAACAATCATCGATAAAGCGATAGAAGTAATTGCATATGCAGACGACCTGTCTGTGCTAGCAGGAGATAAAAAACGTCAAGGACGCGATTGAAAAAATCTAACAAAAATATATATTAGAGTACTAATAAACTTTGAAATAAAAACCATTCTAAAAATGAATATGTAATAAAGATTATAAAAGTACAAAAACTCCGGGCATATAAGAAGAATAGAAGATGACAAAAAAGTAAAGAAAACGACAATGTGGAGACCAAACATCAGAAGAGGAAGAGGGAGACCTAAAAGCACGAAGAAAAATCAAGTACCAGAAGATATGAAGAAGTTGGAAATATAAGCATGTAGGGAAAAGGTAGAGAACCGAGATACATGGAGGGAAATAACGTCAGAAGCAAAGACAAGCAACAGACTAGAATAACGCAAGAATGGAAGAACATATACTAAGTCACTACAAGAAACGAGTTTCTAGAGTTCAAAGGAGATAAACGTTTACAATTTCTAAAGGAATGTATAGTCACGTATATGTTGTAACGTTTTTGCTTTTTACGGTGGGGAATGAAACACGCAAATGCATTAAAGCTATTTATTTATTGTACTTACGGGTTATACAAATTAGCAACGCTATTTATTTACCCACTACATACAACAATATACGTAAACGGCACATTATTTATATCAATACAGTTTTGGCGCGTAGTTTCGATCACTTGCCTCACTCTAATTCGGAATTGGGAATGCCGCCAGCGTCCCGTCGAACGATATTTATTTCTATTCGACACTATTCGAGAATAAACGCTAACTCCCGAGAGGTGCAATATTCGAACCTTCTAGAATTTCGAACGAACACGTGCGAGTCAACTGGATTTCTAGAAGTGTCAGGTTACAGAATCAGATAGAATGCTGATGTCTATTAGCCACCGTGCTACTGGGGCGTACAGAAATTTTATATATACATATATATATATATATATATATATATATATATATATATATATATATATATATATATACCGACACATAGAAACCATTCTTTCTGAAAAGAAGTCAGAAAAATTTTAGAAACGAACCAAGCATACAACTGACAAGAACGGTTTAAATGGGTTAACTAGCAAGTTAGAGCAGACCCTATTCCACCAAGTCGTAAAGTCAACGGTACATGGGCAAGAGCAAGTGATGAGAAAGCCGAGCTGTTCACGGATTATCTATGAACTACATTTTAACAGGCCCTTTTACAACCATTAAAAATTTTTCATCTACAGAAGCCATGGTATGACTTCTTTATCACCAAAGTTCTAATGGAATTATCGTACTAGGCAGTAGTAGTTATCACACAAATATTTAATGTTGTTATAAGATTACAGTATTTTCAAATTCAATAAACATTTGGTCAAATAGTTCTTAGTATGAAAGCAGGTAAACCTGTTCATAAAGCTACATATCGATCAACTCTGTTATTCCTGCTATTTAGAGTACCAAATAGGTTAATACTAAAAAATACTGGCACTCATAATAGAAGATCCATTATTAATCCCTCAACATTAGTTCGGTTCAAACGGCAATAAGACTATAGGGCAGAGCAGCTCCACAACGTAATTGATGCGACAGAAGAAAAGTCAAAGGAAACAGATGTTGTGTAGCGGCATTTTTTGATGTCATTCGAGCTTCGCTAAGAGTCTGACGTACTAGTTTAATTTTTACAGAATTAAAATCACTGCTTTGTATAAAGAGCATAGATAACAAAAATAAATTTCACTTATGCTGCTACCTACTAATATAACTCGTGACAGTATATATTTTTTTATAGATTCAAGATTTACAATCTTCCCTCTAGGGTCAACAAGTAAATTATATATCAATGTATAATTACATAAGGGAAGAAATAGTTCATTAACTACACTCCGAATATAAAAGCGATCGCTGTTCCAGATCCGTTAGTCGTTTTCTCTTCAGTCTTCTGGGTTCTGTAAACGAATTTTGTAGTTGATTAACTTCTGCATTTGTATGTTCAGAGCAATAGTAGAAGTAGCTAATACTGAGTCTGCCTATTACTTCTTCTGTTGGTATGTCTAAATTATCATGGGTAATTTTGTTCCTCATGTGTCATAGTGCATTGAGAATCGTACGTTTTATTTTTGATTGTATTCCCTGAATGATTTTAGTATGAGGTTTGATGCAGCCGCACAGTTAAATCGCCGAGGATCCATATGAGTTTAAAAAAACACTTATGTAAAAGTGTTTTATTTTCTGTTTTAAATTTATATTTTCTATTAAAAAGTCAGTGCATTTGTCCTATTTAGTTATTATTTTGGTTCTTTATGGATGTTGTGTGCAACTTCCCAGTTAATTTAGAATTCTGTATTAGTCCCAAGTATTTTAGTTCACTTTTCATTGATAATGCAATATTGTTTACTATAACATTTGGGAAATCATCATGTCTTGCTTTAAAAGTTATTTATGTTATTTATTTTTATCTGCCATGTATTTAATCACAATTAGAAGCTATTCAAGTGGGTTTAAAGATAAGCTTGATGTTTGCTAGACGTCCTTATTAATGGCTAATGTTAATGTTAATTGTAGTGTTAATAGTAATTAGAATGTCTGCTACAAACACAATATAGAGAAACGGTCCTAGGATGTTACTCTGTGAGACGGTAGAATTGAATTTAGTTTGGAAATGCCGTTCGGTAAGTTATGATCTTATGACACGGTAGTAATATGGAGGGAAAAGTTGTTACAGTTTATAAAGTGATGCCAGACTTTGTCAAAAGCGTGTTCTATGTCTAAGAACGCTTCAATCCAGACATTCTTTTCTTCCAGACTATGATATTATTTACAATTCTGCGGAAGTGGTAAATCGTAGAATGTTGCTCAAATAAACTGAATTGTTCTGCTGGTAGTATCTCGTCCAAGTTGATGTCCGTTTCCAATCTTTTAAGTAATAATCTTTCAAAGATTCTTAATTATTGGGACAGCAAATTTATTTATCTATAGAAGGAGGGAGAATTAAGTGGTTTTCCAAGATTGGAGACGAGAATTATTTGTGCAAATTTTCAGGTTATGGGAAAGTAAGGTAATCTTATCACGCTATTAAAAGTGGTAGTTAGAAACATTATTGCTAATAGTTTGAGAGTCTGTCCTGTTACGAGACAATAATCAGGACTTTTAGATATTACATTTGTTGATTTGGCTTTTAACTTCTGTAGATGAAAATGATTTAATTGGAAGGGTCACTGGACACGGTGCATCTAGAAAGTTATGGATAATTAATTCATTGCTTACAATCGCGTTTCGCTTAGGTTGTGGAACACTGAAGGTTTGTAATATATGTTCTGCAAATATGTAGGATTTTTCTTGCTCTGCAGTTACCTCCTTAGTGGTGCTATATTATTTGCTTTTTTTCTTTTTGTTGCTTTCCATATCGAGTGATTATCTTTTGATAGACCAGTTACATATGCTTCGAATGTGGAGTTTCTTAAGTTTTCTAATGTAAATGTTTGTATGTCGCGTATGTTTTTATTTATAATTACGAGTCATTTGCCGCCTCTTTTCTGCGGTTAATTCACGAATGTGTACAGATAAATTTATATTATTTTATGAGTTTGGTTTTTTGTTAGTTTACTTCTTCTAGAAGCTTCTCTAACTATGGTTGTGTGAATTTGAACAGTAATACCAAGATCTTCATGTGTTTTAGATGAAAATTTGCATCGACTCTGTATCACCTTACAACACAACAAAATTATTTTATAAATTTAGTCACTTCCTTCAAATGTTTTCTCAGATATTACTATAATAATTATATAATAATTTTGATTATATATGGTTTCTCTTCCTATATATAATGTATTTATATAGAAGACTTATTTTAACCATAAAGCACCATTTAACACCTTAAAAATTTGATATCAATGTGTAATCTAAAATAATTCCACAAATATATCAAGACGATAAGACAAGACCTTCTCAGCTCTAAGGAAATCCTTTTAAGTATAATAATAAATAGAAAATTCCTCACTTTAACTTTTTTATTTGGTTGTCAACATTATATTCCACTTTGTAATTTATTATAGAGCAACGCAGTAATAACTTATATATAAATTTGTGAAATGGACCTGCCGAGTTCCAATCGGTTCTCTGCACAATTTTGTAGACATATACGCAGGAAATACTCATAAAATGTTTTTCTTAAAAAATCGGGTTTTGGCAATGTTATAAACAAATCAATTTTTACACGCCTTTTTTTTCAAATTGCAATTTCTCCGAAAATACACGATAAAAGTTAACGAAACGTTTAGGGTAGATTTGTGACAGTAATAAGAATAAATACAGAAAAAATATTTTTAAAACCCCGGGATTTGTTTATAAATAATTAATTTTTTAATAAACAATTGAAAAATTAACCAACTTTTCGTAGGGTTAGGAAAAAATCTTTGAACTGTAATGTTTTCTATGCTCTAAGCTACACCTATGCGTTTCCCATGAAAAGAGAAGTTATTTATGTTTTCGTGGAAGGGTACGTGCGCGAGATATGATACAAAACCACTCGTCCCGAGTGGTGTACCTTACCAACTCGCTTTTCTGTCGTTGCAACCCTTGAATTAAATGTCAATTAATTGAGAGTGATAAAATTTTTATTATTTCACATAAATATTTATATAAATAATACACATGTCTATACATTAGTTTTAAGAAAATTTTACATTGCATAGTAGTTGATTTTAATATTTTATATATTTTTTCGTTTAATCCTTTTGCCAACTTTTGGACACTCGTAATTTGGATCCTTCAATAACACATCGATATCCATAGCATCTTCTTCTCTGTCTTGTGTATCTATCTCTTCTCTATTCTCTTCCATTGGTTTTTCTGTCACGTTACATACTTTTTCAATTGATCGTTTTTTTTTATATAGATGTGCTCTATATAAATTACAAATATAGTGACCGTTAAAATCGCGGAATTTGTCAAGAAAACTAAATTTATTCGGTAGCAACTGTGGCCTTTCTTTTTGAAAGGTTTGGAACATTTCGGCGAAGGTGTCATTACGTAGACAATAACCTTATTCAACGACGACAAGCTAACTAATGTGTCTGCACACAAAAAATCAAAACAAAACATAACACGCCGACTGTGGCTTGTTTGTACTTGCATAAGTCTATCACACATAAAACAGCCGTCCTGAATCCTATGCGGCACGCGCGGTGCATTTTTCTAATCGAACGTGCTACGTTCAACTCGCTCACGATTAAAGGCAAGTAGCAAAAAAAATAATAGAAAGATATAAATCGATAGATTTTGACCTGCTCTTTCAATGGTGCCATTACATTTGGTCAAAAACTCTTACATCACAATAAGAATCGAGTTACAAGTTCAGGCTGTTTATTCTTGAAGTATGTATTTTTATTTTTTTTTAACTTATATCGATGGAATAGAGCAACTCAACAATAACATTTAAGACAATTTTCAGTGTGGAAAACGAAGAATTATGGCAAGTAAATGAAGACGGCGGTACGTGGTCTAAGCTGGTGGCGTGCGGCCTCGTGAGGCCTCGAGACTCTTCCACTAAAACATCAATAACTTCTCTTTCCATGGGAAACGCAGTAATTTTTTTTTTGCGTAGGTGTAGCTTAGAGTATAAGGAATATTACAGTTTAGCGATTTTTTTAACCCTACGAGAAGTTGGTTAATTTTTCATTTGTTTACTAAAATTAATTATTTATAAAAAATCCCGGGTTTTTAAATTTTTTTTCTGTATTTATTTCTATTACTATTCACAAATCTACCCTGAAAGTTTCGTTAACTTTAATCTTGTATTTTCGGACAAATTACAGTTTGAAGAAAAAGACGTGTAAAAATTGATTTGTTTGTAACATCGCCCGTAACTTTGTCAAAACAGATCGGATTCCAACCAAAGTGATACCATTTGAAGCCACAGCTTTTAAACTTTCAAACAGTACATTGAATTTTACTTGTTCTATCGGAGTGGATACACATTCTCTCAAAACTCGAGCATATTGCTGAGTAGATTGTTTTGTTCTCAAGTATATATACAAACTTTTGCGGGAGATAATGTAGCAAAGTGCTACACAAAAGTCGTTAGAGAGCAACATTTTAACGATTGCCACAGAAAGTTCGTAACATTTCTATTTTCTATAGTAGTCAAGAGTTGCTGGCTAGATTTTCTAGTAATGTAAGTTTTGTATTATGTAAGTGCCCTCCTAACTAATTCGTGCATAAAAAATTAAATTAAAAAATAGAAATCTTACAAAATTTGACGGACAAGGCTACGTTAACTTTGTAAGCTATAAATTTCATTAATTAAGCAGAAAATGTAGCTTTTAAAATTATAATACCCATATGTTAACCCTGTGATAAAAATCAATAAAGAATGTTTATACAGAAGGTGCTTTAGATATGTTAGTAAATAAACCCTTCTATACAAATGCAGCTCTTCGTTTAAATTAACAAAAATTTAACCCGAAACTCACCACGAGAAGGTGGCTGTATATCGGGTTCTACCACCCACCTTCTCGTTATGCACTCTTCGTTTGTAATATTTTTGTAAGATTTTTCATACCTTCTTTTTAAATTTTGCTAGAATTTACTTCTGAATTGAAATTTTGATGTCTGTAAATCTTATTTTTTTTGTGTGTGCTGTAACATAATACCTTAATGCATAATTATAATGATAAAACAATTTGCAGTTTTAGTCTACTGCTAAAAGCAAACCATCCAAGAATACCACTGAAATAATTGAGCTAAGACGCACATCAACATAGTCATGCAATATTTCTTCTTTCTCTAGTACTTCTATTAATAGAATAACGCAGTATTGATCAAAATAAGTTAATCGGTTAATATAAAATTAATAGAAAAATAATATTCATTTTTACGTAGGCTATATAAAAATAATTCTTTGCTGATAATCAGATCAGACTTTCAATTGTATAATCATTTTCGATTAACTGCTTTGGTTTAATTTTAAATACATAATGGCATAGCACTAAATTAGCATTTAAAAATAAATTCAATTATTAACGTACTTAAAAGTAAACATCTCTTAGAAAAAAGTTTAAAACAAAAAATATGTTTGTTAGATCACAGGTGCAAACGACGCAAGTTTCAAGGACCAAATAGGTATAGAAAATGAAGACCTGCTAAGTCAGGTATGGAAAACATAAACGTAACACTAATTTAGGTTTTAAAGGATAGCAGATATAAGCTCACTTAAAAGTATAATAAAACGAAACTACACTTATTGTTGAAACATACAATATTAAAAATAAAACAAATCTACCCTTATTACAGAATGTTTAAATTCAGAAGAAGCTATGTTTGCAGCAGTATTTGATGATTGGTACACCATTTAAAATAAATGCCGATTAATTGTTTTCAGTATATTCAATTTCAATTAAATATATTTACTAATAAGAGGACTGTGTATGTGCCTAAACCAATTAAAAAGTAAACTAGCAAATATACAACGCGAATGTAGTTATAGAATTATTGATTAAAATTGTTAATTAGATTTTCGGTGCAAATAATGCCATTGCAAAAGATTAATTCGATATTTAAAGGATACAAACAGTGTTATGAAATATGAATGAGATGTTGAGTAATGCAATGTATTCGAAGTCAAAGAAATTCAACGTTAAAATTTACCAAGAAAATAAAGAAATAATTTAGTTGCCCAAGTAATTTTAAATAACAATTTGAATGACTACTTTTCTAAAGAAGTATTTTTACAATACCTTTACTTTTGTGGTTTCAAGTCTATAAAGATGAATAACGCAAACTTAATCAGAAAGAATATTGTGGTAATAGAACCCAAACAGAAAGAATAATAATTTATACAAAAATAAAATTTGTTTTTACTGCCAATAATAAAACAAAGTAGAATATAACACAATTTATAAAATAGGAAATTATGTAATATTTGCACACATATCATGTATCTGCAAGATACAGAAGGAACAAGACACAGAAAAAAAGTAAACGCAACAATTCTCTGCAAAAATCATTTCAGATGTTTCGTAACCAAAAGAATGTTCAAAACCTATAAAATTTGATATGAAATCTCTTCAATTTTCTTCAAGAAAAAGTTACTAAGTAAATGAACAAAATGATGGACATGGATGTTTGAGTATATTCCAGAATGACTTGTCGATAATTGAGTCCTAATAATTATAAATATATTAAAACATATTGGTATATATTACAACTTTTGTGTACGCCTAAATTGAAATTGCCACTTTTAATTTAGTTTAAAAAGTTTTTCCCAAGGTACTTATACATATATCAAGATGTAATTTGTTCCACATTAAATTATATTGTATAAAAATTAAACTTAAAAGTACTCACATAATTAATAACGCGGAACAACACGAAATAAGGTTTAGATATACCACTAACTTCTAACATATTGTAAAAATAAATGAGAAAGGTAAATAATTGAGCCTGAGCATAATTCTGCAGTCAAAGTTAGCCATTACTAACAGAAAATACACATAGTAATAAAATGGAATACAAAACCAACTAATTTAAACAGGATCTACAGTTTCGAAATTTATTATTAAACTACTAGGGTATAGATTAGGGGAGACATCTTCAATAGCAATAGTGGTAGTGCTTAAATATAAATTAATGCATAAAAAACTAGCAACGCTGATATAAGAAAAATACTTGTTAATAACTTTTGACTGGATTTCAATGCTTTACATTTATCAAATTAATTTTAAAAATCAATCTATTGACCAGTGAGTGATATCTTGGCAAATATACTAAAGTGGTAGCAGAGCAAATACTCAAAAATATTTCTTATAACGGTCATATTTTTAATGGCATCAAAATGGATGCAAAAAAATCGGGAATTTTCTAAAAACCGACGTAATTTAAGCCGTAAACATAATTGTACAGTTAATTGAAAAAATCCAAAGTATATCAAAAGAAAGTAAATATCAGCAAAAATATGATTTACGTATTGATAAGTAGAGCTGTTTTGATTTTTGATATTAATATTGTTTTACTGGTCCTCGCTCATAATAAAACTTTTTGAAAATTAAAAAAAAAATAATTAGAATGTACAAGCTACTGAATCCGCTAAATTGTTCATTTATCGTTAAATACCATAAATAGTCATAAGCAACAAAACATTTTGAAGACATTAGGTAATTGTTAAATTGATGTTTCTCTTTAATTTTAGATAGTCAGGTAAAAAAATCCAAAATAATTCCTTTCCATAACATAATGTTAGCAATACCATCTTATGGAACTTACAGAACAGTACTATTATTGCATTTCACAAAAATCATTCATACAGAGATACAAACATTCAGAGTATTTGTTTTCCGAGTCTACCGCAGTCCTTCATTTAAGAGAAGGTCGCAAAGAACAGACCCCCTCCTCACCGTTTAAACAAATTGCAACAATTACATAAACTCTTCAGTTCTATGGTGTTGCTATAAAATAATAATGCAAGTTTCAAATAAATTAAGGGCGTTTTCGGTAAATTTCGATCAAACTTTACAAAAATTTTTTGCTTTTTGCAATTCTTGAAGGGTCTAAAATATTCCCTTAAATCCGTTTTTCGATATTCAAATTAGTTTTGAATGAAATTGCATTTTCAAGGTATAGCTGCACCGGCCGGATTAGACGCATTGGGAGCGCAGATATACGGGCCGCTTTGGAAGTTGGTAAAACCGGTTTTATGGGTATATAACCGATATATTATATAGTTAAACAATATACGGCATCATTTTTGAGATTACTTACATTACCAATTGTCACGTAGAAAAACGAATTTCTACTACGCGCATACAAGAGGCATAGAAGGAAAAGGTGTTGGAAAATTGACAGACAAGCTAATAAAAGAATTAACAGTATATTATAGTTTGGCAATAAGAAGACATCCTGATTCAGTCAAAGAGATGAAAACAGCAATCTGGGCAACATTTAAACACAAATCTTCAACCGATGATAAGCCCCAACACAAGTATTGTCCCGAAGGCGAAAATGAGCCTGCTATTGTGTCTGAAGTACAACAAGCGATCAAACCCATTTATTGGAGGACGATTTGTAGAACGGTGCACCGGCGAAAACACTCAAAACTGTAACGAAAGTTTGAATGGTTGAGTCTGGCGTCTCGCCTCGAAACACCTTCACAGCGGCCCGAAAATCGTTGAACTTGCCACCAATATCGCTTGCTGCATTTTTAACGAAGGTTTCCACAGTATTTTTAAGATCATGGAATTGCTCGGAACCGAAATCGGCCTGCAAACCAAATGTTTTGCCACGAGCAGTGACGCGCGCCACGTACGCATGTCCAACATCCACTCGTCAGCAGCGACGAAACGGGCCAGAATGGAGGAAACAGGAGAAAAAAAGCAGAACGAACTGTTTGAGTGTTTGTATGGCCCTGGAATAGCTGCTTAACTGCAGGTTAACAAAAAACACTCTTATCAACAAAATAACATTGACAAAAGCTTTAAACGCGTTTTACTCGTAGTCATATTTTTCAAACTGGCGTGTACGATTGCGGTCGATCTAATTAACATAGAACATTGTCGCCTAAGACACTTGTAGAGAACGTTCTTTATGGGAGCCCCCAAATTGTATCTTTTATATTTTCAGTAAAAAACAATTACGAAAGTAGGCTTATTTTCAGCTCGATTTACCGAAAAAACCCTTAAAAGTGATATGTTTAACAATTTAGAAATAATTAATTAAAAGCAATGTACCTAACAGACAGTTTGAATGTACAGTTGGAAGAAAGCTAAAATCTACTCTAATTGCACATTATACAGCATTCAGCAGTAATCAAAGTAGCAGCAATTAATTATTTACATGGAAACTTTGTATTTTGATTGGTACACGTTTTTCCGTCAAAATGGATAGCTGCAGGAAGAAAAATGAATTATGAAATCATCCACGTTGTATCATTGATACGGATGAAGTCCAATCTGCAATGGAAAACACTAATAAAAGTGGAATGACATCAAAATTCGCACAATAACTGGCTTATCTAATGCATACTTGCAATAAAGTTAATCCCAAGTATGACAATCTTGTCTTGCTTATAAACCTCAGAATACGTTGATCAAATCGAAAGTACAGTCGAATATTCACCGAATCTAATATCAGCAAAACCCTTAGACAATGCACATGTCATTAGTTTACTTAAACCCATTCTGGTAATATATTTCGATAGATCAAACAATGCCCAAAATATCCTTTTTTCTGAATGGTTATTAAAAATGCACTAAGCAACTATCAAATTTGAATAATTATATTTTTTGAGGTAATTCACTAAATCATTTCAGAGACTGTCGCCGTTAGCTCAGTCAAGATATTCGTTCCTCTGACCTCAAGCCGGCGCGCGCGAGTTCGAGTCTCGCTTAATCCATGGCTGTGTGTGATTGTCCTGTTATTAAGTACATGTTAGTAGGCACAATAAGCCCTAGAGGCTGCAATGCTAGTAAGTGTACAAAAAAAGTCATTTCAGATCACGCAAGACCTTAGAACACTTAAACAGCTAATTTTGTTGTGGTTAGGCAAAATGGCTAACAGCACTTATCTAAAAATACTTTCAAAGCTACAAAGCTTAACTAAACAAAGTGGTCTTTTTATGAAGATAGTGGATACATTATTGTAAATTTAATTAAATTAGTTTTTATAGAGTACTTAAAATCACAAAATACACTATTATAACGTGCACTCTGAGAAAACCCATGCTCTGATCCCGCACAAACGAAAAGATTTCACAGTTTGATGAAATTCTCTACCACTAAAAACTTTAAATTTTTTTACTTGGGTATCTTGTAAAGTTTAATTACGGTGGTGTATATGATAAAATATACTTTTTGACAAAATTCTGGTTTGAATGAATAGTTGAATTACCAGTAACAATGCAAATCACGAAATAAGTCAATGAATCAAGAATTCAGAACTAAAAAGGCTTGATAATGGATCTGTAAATTAGTTCAGACATGTAAACTTACAATAACAGACGAAACTATAAAGATGCATTAACGGAGAACGTTTTCGAGTGGACATCTAAATTTGTGAAAGAAAACAAAAAAAAACTATATATTTAAATACGCGATCTACCTACAATCTTCTAACAATTTGGGTAACCACGGAAAATTCTGTTGTCGCCTGAAATTCACGTTTCTCACACATATTATAAGAAGCTTTGCTGTAGAAAATAATAAAATCTATAAAAATTATGACTGGGAGACTTTCATAGACTTGTTTTTATTTTATATAACGGCAACAAATATTTACCAAAGAGTTGCATTATATAATCAGTAAAAATTGATTTTCGCTTTTAATAACATCCCTATGTTATAATAATTCTACTAATAGGACTATCAGGCAACAGAATGATCCAATATCACCGATTTTTGAAATATTCTATAAGTTTGCTCCGAATTCCCACAACATGTGCATACATATCCCTGGAGCGAATACCATTTTGTGGAAAATATTATTTGAAATGTGCATGCCAAGAAAGCTATGCAAATATGGAATAAAAAGCGTGTATAACAGATGCTTCTGGCCATTATTCCTACAATGTCTACCTTTATAAGATGACATTAATTTAAACCAAAACCTACTGTATGTGTAATAAGATCGATATAGCCTATAATGAACACAAATCGCAACATAACCGTCAAACCAATACAACCTTTCAATATGCAGCGGATTAATTACAAATTAAACGCCTTATTGAAGCCACATGTATATGCAAAAACTGACAATTATGAAATAGAAGCGATTTATGTGACGGTAATAAAAAATAAAGGGGAAGAAGAAAGCTCAGACGAAATTAATTTTTGAAATGAAGAACTATAAAAAGTGTTATTCGACTATCATTAAATAAAAACAAAACTAATGTAGCAAATTTAAATTAATGTTTAGCACTGAGTTTTTTAGTTAGAAAACAAAAAGTATATTACGGACAATATAAGCTAAATGTACATAAAGCATTGCCGTCATATACCTATACAATATGCCGACGTATACTTAAAATTCCAGGCTAAATGAAAATATAATTCGTAACAGTTAAGAGTGGTCTTCGCGTCCCGTCGGCTAAAAACACATGTTTTATAAAACCCATATTCCTCTCCAAAAAATAACTGCATTGATGTTTCTCTCATTCCAATTTTCTAGAAACCCAGCTTGGAAAAGGCGACTGTGGTAAAAGTATTACAAGGGTGACTTTATAATTAACTTTCTTAACCTCTAAAGAATGTTACTTGTAAGTGGCTTGCATATTTGTATAAAGGGCTTACAAGTTCAAATCTAACACGAAAACGATATAGTCCTTCAGTAAAAATTCAAGAGGTCCAAAATAAATCTACGGAGACAAATATGGTTATGCAGCAAATTCATATTACTATCAGGTGAAATATTGATTGCGATGTTGTACAGGATTTATTAAGAAATAAATCAAAAACTAACTGAAGTTATAGAAGTAAAGCAGTTGATCGGCCATCCGATAACATGGAGCGTCTCCGGATTTTGCAACAAAATCGAGTCTATCCGAAAAAAGTATTTTAAAATAGCACATAATTATTTAGAAATGCAAAATGTTGATACTTTACTAATCTAAAAAGATTTGCCGAATGTGATTTATGAAAAAAAATTAGCTGCGTTTACGTAGTATAAAAATTTCCTTCTAAAAAAAAATGAAACTGCTACAGTTTTCGGAGACGCACAAGAGCTTTGATAAATTGATTATATAGAGCGCATCATCCTAAAAGTTGTAAGACCCATCAACATCGTAAAAAGCCCTATACGAAAAACGGCAACAGCGCACAAGCACAAATTGCTCGTTCATATAAATTATCGCATTTAAAATGTGTTATCAACGTAACACACTATTCCAGACTGTAATTTTAAGACTAATTTGGACCTGGCCTTTAGCCCTCATTTACAACTACTGCCAAACGAATATCTTTAAAAAATCTTTTAAGAAAGCGCTTCGCTTTCGGTAAAGACCTTGAAATAATTAATGATTGTAAACCTGCCCTGAAACTTTCTTCTTTAGAAGAAATGAGGCAACTGTAAACCTACAGACTAAACGTCCAACAAACAGACGAAGTTATGTAGAAAAATTAATACTTACTAAATCCCAAAAGTGCTCTCTAATGGATAACTTAAAAATCGGCATCATAGGCAATATGATGATAGTAGGCGAAAATAATATATAATGCCAATGAAAATTTTAGATATGTAAAATATTAGTCATAAAACAATTGTTGAGTAAGGAATATATGCGAATATTCAAATTGCAAAGTAACAAGCATACAAGAACTACCAGCGGGGGTTGATCCTGTAAAATCCACAATTGGTTGGCACTTCATTGATGTTCCAACACCTCCAAGATTAGAAACGCAGAATTCTGCTTTTCAAGAAATACCGTTTTCATATCCTGAAGATCACTGCTACTAAATATGAGAATTGGATATTTCCTCATAGAATTCAAATGAAATGTGGATTAAGTAAAAGATTAAGTAAAAGGCGAAAATAAATCTGTTTCGAGCGTTCGCAAAAATTCAAAGAAGCCTTACAATTTTAAATGATTCTTGCAGACTGGCTATAACTGCAAGATTGTGTTCAGAACAGGCTTTGGAGTAAAATTCAATACTCATTTTCAGAATATTGATACCAAGAATCACGGGCAAAAACGTTTAAAAGGAACACTTCAACATTGGAGATCCAAGAAGTTTTATGCAAGCGAAAAAACAATATTTTTAAATTTTTTAAAAGTAATTTTTAATATAAACTTACTACAAAAAAAATCAGTATAAAAAGCCTTCATTATAGCTACTAACAAATTTAATCAAATCTTGTAATCTACACAACACAATGATGCTTAAATACTACTGAAAAAAGTAAGCTGATATTTCAACAAAAGTTAAAATTGAATTAGAAAATCATTTTAATATTTTTTACTAGTTAAATATACCAACATTCTTTTCCTACATAACTAACCCAATAAAATCAATTTATTTCGACGTGTTGGTGAAGTTTGAGCAAAAGGTTTACGATATTAGCGCTCTGTACTGATAAAAATTTCAATATAATTAAAAAACTTGGTAGAAAGGGCAAGATGATATATAAAAATAATAATAAAAAAAGAATTTATTCTTCTAAAGAATCAGTAAATAATAATTTTTATTTTAAGTTTCTGAAACCGAAAGAAACTTATAATTTGAAATGCCTAAATAGAGTTTGCAGTGCCCAAAAGTAACTAAGCAATGCTGTTTAAATTTGTTAATGAAAGTGACAATGATATACTCGATGTAGTTCTCCAACACGGGCGAAAACAAGATGTGTAAATAATTAAAGATGTATTACAAATTTATTTCTAAAGGCGCACATACTCGAAAAAGAACCAAAAATTAGCAACAGCGAAAAACATACAGTGAAAAAATAGCATAATCTTATCCTTGTTCAAATCTGCGTATGTCATACAAGTACACGATTATGCTGCAAAAAGTTAAATGACGAATCCAAATCTCGTTAGTTCAAAACTGTCGCCTTTAACAAAACTGAAAACAATTGAACGTAAAAATTTGACCTTTTCTTCTAAGGAGTCCTAGCCGATACAGTCTGAACATTCGGGAATCACAACGCTGCACTAACTAACTACACAACCAACCACATGTAAAACTAAAATATGGCCGGTGAGGAGTGGGTAAAGTTAAGACGGTCCAATTTGCCCTTCAAATCGCCCTGAAGGTCGTTCTAGTTACGCTTATGTTTGAAGATGGCGCAATTGGTTTTGTATTTGTATTTTTGAATCACAAAACTGAGTTTTACTCGGGACGCATTCCCATCACTTGTACCTCACCATTTCAGCCCTTTGCGAATAAATGGCGCAAATAATGGGCAACCGATGAAGGCAATTGATAGAATGGGTTTGTTTACTGTGTTTGAGTTTTTTTTTATATCTGACTCTTACAATTAAACAAATAGTACGGGCGAATTAAATCTAAAACATGCTCGAATCTGAATTCGTTTTAAACGTTACGGTTTTTTGCTTAAAAATAAGTAAAAAATACATAAATGATAACCCTTGAGTTTTTACGTTTACATTTATTATTGAAAAAAAAGAAAGCGGAACTTTGTTTTTTTCAGTTTTTTCTTAAATATCTCGTGAAATAAGCGTACACTTGTCAAATTTGTTGCTAAGAAAATTTGCTACAAAGATAGACTATTGCAAAACTTCGTAAAAATTTTTTATTATTGCAATTTGACGTGCTGCCGTTTTGCCAAAAAAAAAAAAAAACGAATCGATATGAAACCAATTGGAATCGGTTTAGTTTCATAATATCTTCGAATGTGCCAAAATCCAGATTTTTTTAATAACAAATAAATTTTTTATTTACAAAAAGCGAAAAAATTTTCGTTGCTAGGGATGATATCTCCGCGAATTTTGCGTATAGAGTTTTGCAATTAAACGCATTGAATTGCGCTTAAAAAAACACGGATTAAAAAAATTTACTCTACAACCCATAAAAGCGGAGATACGCTACTTTCACTTTTTCATCTATAAAAGCTTTTAATCAACATTTTTACTCGAAACTTGGCATGATGTAACTAGAATGCTTTATTTATACATACAATTTTTTTCAATTTATTTTGATCAATTGTTTATTGTACAAATATCGATTAATGAACGCGCAAAAGCGTATGGCGCGACAGACAGCCGAGCGGCTGTGAGAGAGGGGCGCTGTGACGTCATGGCGTGCCGCCACCGCTGCCCGTTCGGTTTTCGTAGACTGTTAATTGTAAATTAGATTACTCGGCTTAGAAAACACCTATAAAAATGTTTTTTTAACAACTTGTTTTTTTCTGAACTTTACGAAAATGAAAGCTAATCGTAAAAGTGCTGATTATCGAAGCTGGTAGCAACTTTATCGAAATTTCGCTTACACTATCGTAAAGTTCAGAAAGAGAGCGGCTAAATGGTCAGCATTCATTGTTCTCATCAATAAATATTGCTTTTCTATTTGTTTAGAACATCTAAACAAATAGAAAAACAATATTTCCGGTACATTCATTAAACGTCGTTAAATCTCCGTGGATTTACGTAAGATTAAGTTAGGCTAAGTTTAATTTTCAGCGCAAATTTTTTCGTAATGTGTTTTCTATGACCATAGGCAATATTGCTGCCTTTATTTTCGTCTAGATTGACGAAAAAAATGCTCACTATGGCCATAAAAACACATCCGAAGTGTATTCCCAACGAAAACTTTTAACGGCCGTAACTTTTGCTCCCGGCATTTCTTAAAGTTGGGAGGATGTCAATCGACTCAACAAAATAGATCGATTTCGTCACTTCCGCTAAAGCGAAAATTAGCCATTTTTAAATTTATTTTTAGTAATCCTTTGTGGTGAAAAAATAAATATAATGCTAAGTTATTCTAACTAAAAAGACCCTCACTTGGTGAAGGCCTTATGTCTGATAAATACGAAAGTATCATCTATTATCCATTAGAAATTGAAGTAGAGCCAAAGCCAACATCACCCATCAGTGGTTATCGTATTGTGGAGCTTAGTTATGTTTTAGAGTAGGCAGTAACTCCACAATATGAGCGTTCAAAATCATGTACTCTACGAAAACTGTATATCAAAGAAGAAAGACGCAGAACTTTGGGTTTAGTCAGCCAAGTGGTTTTTGGATGTACGCTGTATTCAAAATAATTCAAATTTACGACAGAAAATCCATTTTAGATAAAGCAGCTGTCTAGGGTGTTATGGCAACTAGAAGTTGTTATAGACACCTTGATAAACAACTTAGCTGTATAGATATTCCCAATGTGACAGAAAAAAAATGTTTTATAACAGTGAAAATGAATTTTGGCGAAGTAAGTAATCCATAGTTTTAGCGTTTTAGGCTGATTGTTAACTATAATAATTTGCAGGAATGGAAAAGTGTCTCTGGAAATCTATGATCGCAGCTGGTGAAAAATAAATATTCCCAATATTATGAAATTAAACATTACCTGATTATTTAATCTATTCGCCCTGTGGTTTTTCTTTTTCCAAATTCCGGAAACAAAATCGTAGCCATGCGCAAAATGGCAATAACAATGATCAATTGAATATTTCGTCATTCTTATTTGTTCTGTTTAGTCGACGCAAATTTTTAGTGAGGTAGGTATTTGACTTTACCAAGCAAAACAAATATAATTATACAAAAAATAATTAATAAATATAACAATCGAATGTCAAATCGTAAAATTCAACTCTAATTTTCTAAGAATTCTAAAACTGATAAATCGAAAACTTTTAATAATCTGAAAAATAAATCCGGGACTTACCACCTAAAGTTTTAACCGTTTGGTAGAGAAAACTCCAAATATTGTGAGTTTATCGTACATTGAGTTTTGTCGTGAGCCGTCTTTACGATAATTCCTGAAATTGAGCTAACGTCTGAAAGGTGTTGCTCCATGATATACTTGAGCAAAAATGGCAACCACGAACCAAATAACTGTCAAAGTCATCAGTTTTAACAACATCCTGCTTTAAATGTTATTCATTTCTTGTTTTTGACCACAGGGTGTTTTAATGTAACTTTTAAAGTACGGTTAACCTTTATAAATTTTAATTGTAAATAATTTTTTGTTAAATTAATGCAAATTTTAATGATTAAATTTAGGTATAATTTCACAGTATTTGCTTGTTTTAATTATATAAACCCGAGATCCAAGACTTTATTATTGACTACAATTTTGCCATTTGTCAATTTGATGTGCCAAATTAGTTGTTTACAAAATAGTAAGCTGCATTCATTGTGGCGTCCTCTGATGATTCTCATGAATAAATGGCCCCTCTTAATCCCAACACAAGCACTGACAACCATCTTATGGCCAATGGGTGACGCCGTAACGATTTATGAGAATCTCATGCAAGCAGTTTTGCAGCTGTTTAAATGTTTCCACGAACAGCATTTCATCAAAGTAATTTAGTACTAATTGATAGCTGATAGTCGTCTAGAACAAAGGAACAGATGATGTTTGTTGAATTCAAGGAATGCCGACCATAAATGGCAAATTAAATTGAAACCAGTACAAAGCGGTGCGCAACGGTATTCGACCCTGCTACAAACATCTCGATTGCATGAAATACTAGTAGGCATTTCCGCCGAAAACATGATATAATTAGAAAGGCAATGAAATATGCGAAAATTAGTCATACAGTTCAACCACGATAGATCACGCATCCTTCGTTTTGCCTATTTAAATTCAACTAAATAAAATATATTGGGCTTATGTAGCTACTTAGTAATGTGTAATAGAAGGTATAATCTTGGAAAGAAAAATAGTGCGATTAAAAAGCAAGTTAGGAGGAGGATTTTGTTGCGTAATATCGCGTTATCAGAGCGTAGAAACAAATTTATTTTTATGTTCATTCAAGTCGTTTAAATGATTTCCTTGAATTTGCATTTGCTATAATTGGGTATTTTGGTCCATCGAGTCCGGCAGTAACCTGAGAAACCAACTTATTTGGATTAGAAACCTCGATCTACGCATATTGCACGTTTATTTAGTCTAATACTAATTTAGGTTAAGCCGTTTTTAGTAGTTTTAAAATATTGTTTTGTTGGTACTGTGTCGCAAAAATATCTTTTTAAAAACCTGATCGATATAACTGATATGCTCAGGCTACACAACAATCAGCCAAATTGTTCATAGGCCATTTTGTGACATAACGCAAGATGAGCTACAAAAATTGGATCCT
The DNA here is from genome assembly GCA_036346155.1 of Sinelater perroti. Taxonomy (NCBI): domain Eukaryota; kingdom Metazoa; phylum Arthropoda; class Insecta; order Coleoptera; family Elateridae; genus Sinelater; species Sinelater perroti. The sequence goes on along the minus strand of JARFIY010000117.1, from coordinate 13,126 downwards.
TTAACAAAATGTAAAAAATGCTAACTAATTATTACAAAAGGCTATTAAAAAATCGATAAATTAAGCATTTCAGTATTAAGTAATACATTCCAAATACATTTTTTTTCATTAAGTCAGTTATTGAAGCCACAACGTACCGTTACACGACTTTATAGAGGAGCTCCAGTACCATTCATTTCATCCATATATGTGTCCCATATAAATACAGTTGCGGAGGTACAAACATTTAGAGTCTGCTTTTCAAGCCTACAATAGTCCTCACTTGAATAGAATGTTGCAAAAATAAAAGTCTCCCCCCACTTTAAAACAAATTTTCTGCAAACACATAAACGCTGTAGTTCCATAGTACAATTTCAAATGAGTCAGACAGTGAACTGGTTACAATTCAGAAGTAACTAATCATAACCACTGCTCCTAACAGACAGTTTGAAAGTTCAGTTAGTTATAAAAAACTAAAATTTGCTCTAAACGCAGATTGTGAAACATTCAGAACTAATTAGTGCAGCAGCACTCACAATGATTAATGACATCGTAACCTTTAATGGCAGTAGCATTACAAGAGATGTCACCGCTACAGATTTTCATTGGTACAGAATGTTCCGCCACTTTGATGCTAGGTGTTACATTTAATTGAACCGGTAAAACAAAGGTGCAGAATAAAAAATGAAGCTTTTTTTATCAAATCATCTTCGTATCACTGATTGTCCAGTTCAACACGTATATTTAATACGCACTTTTGATTTCCCTATTTTAAGAGCAATTCCATTTTCAATTAGCAACGAATTAGTGACAAAACTTTACATTAAGAAAATGAACGCATCCTATAGCAAAATCCTACTAAACCCAAAATGTGATTCGACTGGTATGTACTCAAAAAATAGAGTGTAACCACACACCTTGCAAAAGCATTCCGATTCTAAAAAATTTAAATTATTGCCGATTATAATCCTACAATATAGAAGGTTGACACAAGACAAAAAACGTGCTAACCATACAAATCAATCCTGACCCTTGGTAGTTTTCTTCACATGCTAAATATTAGTGGCGTTACTGCATGCGCCTCGCAAGATTTTATAGAAATCCTTGGTGAACGATTAACTAACGCGTTCACATGTTTTCAAACCAGCTGAAAGTTATCTAAACCTGAATTTGTGGCTAACTATAACTACCAGGTGTATCGGAAAGTCTTTACCGGTTTTTTCCAATAGGTGTCGCTAGCTTAATATACAATATTGTGATTTGACACGTGTTCATTTTATTCTACAGACATCAAGCTTCAACGTCGTAGGTTATATTTTGTGAAAGTATCACCGTCATATATTTATACCTCTTCAAAAATGTCAAGTTATGTGCCTGAAAACGTGTATTTGCGGCATGCATTACTTTTTATTTAATCAAAAGAAAAAAGCCGCTGAAAGTCATCGTTTGCTAGGTGAAACATACGGCGAGCATTCTCCAACTATAAAAACATGTGAGGCGTGGTTTCGACAATTCAAAAGTGGTGTTTTCGATGTGCAAGACAAAGAACATTCTGACAGACCGAAAAAGTTTGAAGATGCGAAACTGCAGGAGTTATTCGATGAAGACTCAACACAAACTCAAAAACAATTGGCAGAAGCGTTAAGGGGACGTTTGATTTTTTGGCCAAAAAATCTATTTTGAGATTTTTATTTTTTCAGAAAGCTGAAAATCCTAAGATTATAATGCTTTTTTTTTTTTCTATATCTCAATTTACCGCAAAGATATATATGTATATATACCTATATATTTTCACGCTCGCCAAGCTATTTTTTCCGCCCTGCAAGTTGTAACTTGTTTCTTCGGAGGAAACGTCGCGTTTTTTTGAATCAAAAAATTAATTTCAGGTTTTTATATTTTCAAAAGGCTACCTTAGAATAGCAATGTTTTTATTAATTTATTCGTATCTTTATACTATACATGCATGCTCGCCGCACCAGTTTTTTCGCGGTGCAAGTTTCAACGAGTTTTCTCGCCAGGTACGTCGTGACCTTTGAACGAGCGTTGAATTTAATATCATTATGTCTAAATGTTGGCAAAACAAAGAATCTTGTAAAGATCCAAATAAAACAAAGTGCGGTAGGAATAAAAAATGAAAGTTTCATGTGCTGATAAAAAATCTCAGCAATCCTCAAAAGATGCGAGAATCAAGAGAAAAAAGGAGCTTGATGAGCAAGAAGAACTTTTTCAAGAGGCCCAAGGATTACTTTATAGCGCAGGAATCGCAGACTGATGATTGGTAAGCATTTTGTCTATTATAATTGTAAATAATTGAATGCGAAATAGAAAAAAAACTCTAAATACGTTTTTCTCAAAATGGGGATTTTTCGCCAGGTGGACACGATTTCTTGGAAACCATTAATCCGATCGACCTACATTTTTTTGTGTGTTTATTGAAACAATAGCTTGTGTATTCTACAACCAATTCTCCAAATTGAACCTAAAATATTTTATTTTACTTTAGAAGAGGGTAAAAGGACGTTTTTCTGAGAAATTTTTCGCAGATTGTTATTTTTTTTCTACTAACCATGACAACTTGGTTGGAGAATACAGACAGGATATATATGTCTACTTTAAGATGCAGTTTAATTTTTTTGTTTCAGCAATACTGGTGCAAAGGTATCCTGTCCACCGCACAACGCACGGTTTTTCAGGAGATGAGTTCGGCGCCCTCTGGTGGAGTTTAAATAAATAATATAATTTAAAAAAATTGTTTTTGATGCCTCTCAATATATCTTTTCAAATAAACGAAATCTCATATCTCTAAATAAAATAGATTTCTATAAAAAAATTATGCAAATTGACCAATTTTCACCAAAAACCAGACGTCCCCCTTAAATGAGGCCCAAGAAACTATTAGCGACCGATTACGATCGATGGGAAAAATCCAAAAGATGGGAAGATGGGTGCCACATCAATTGAATGACTGTGAAATGCTGCTTCAAAAGTTTGATCGAAAGTCATTTCTGCATCGAATAATGAGGGCTGATGAAAAGTGGATTTATTTCGAAAACCCTAAGCGCAAAAAATTATGGTTATCACCTGAAGAAGCTGGCCCATCAACTACAAGGCTAAATCGTTTTGGTCGCAAGACAATGCTCTGTGTTTGGTGGGACCAGAGTGGCGTGGTGTATTATGAACTGTTGAAACCTGGTGAAACAGTTAACTACCAACAACAAATGATCAACTTGAATCATGCATTAATCGAAAAACGTTCAGAATGGGCCCGAAGACACGGTAAAGTGATTTTACAGCACGATAACGCGCCGCCTCATACAGCAAAACCGGTCAAGGAAGCATTTAAAGCGCTTGGATGGGAAATAATGTATTATTGCACCCGCCGTACTCCCAGACCTTGCCCCGTCCGACTATCACCTTTTCGCATCAATGGGCTCTGCATTAGCAAAGCAGCACTTCGCCAATTTCGAAGAAGTTAAAAAATGGATCGATAAATGGTTTCGCTCAAAGGAAAAATAATTTTTTTGGAATGGGATTCATAAATTGCTTAAAATATGGGCAAGATGTGCAGAATTAAATGGTCAATATTTTGAATAAATAAATTTTTCCATTATATCGAAAATTATGCATTTTTTTCCAACAAAAAAACGGTAAAAACTTTCCGGTACACCTGTGTATTTTTTGACTCTTAAGGAACAATGACGAAGAAGAAATAAAGAAAAAGAGAGGATGAATGCAAAAAATATGTGTTTGATGTATCACCAATTAATACGTCCAAAGCTTTTAAAAGAGTTAAGTTTATATCATAAAACTCATGACAAGATGAGTCTAAAGACCACCAGATACTAATAGCATAAAGCAAGAGGAAATGTTTTAATGTAACATAAACAGCCCAGAGAATAACATACTATTCAAACATTTAATTTTAGCTTGTAGGGCCGTAATAAACAGGATTTAATATTGCTTTAAGTAATTACAGTAACTATAAAATGGTGACAAAAACTATGCAAATAGTGAATTTTAAGCAGCCAAAGAAGATAACCAAAGTCAAGAAACTCAAAAGTAACTAGTCATGCTTCATAAGGAGCGATGAGAAAATTTTCTAACGACTGTATTAAAAAGACAAATAACTATGAGGACTGTCAAAAATAATTGAAACCAATCCAAAACATTGTTTGATAGGGAAAATATGCAAATTTAATTAAAAATAATGAAACAATAAAAATACACAGTATTGCGCTCGCAAAGTTGTCTTTTGGTGTTCTAAGATATTTCATTGTTCTCTATTTGTATACAGGGAGGATTGTTGATTCTTAGTGTAAAAATTTTGGTTTGGAATTTATCAGGGTTTATTCTGATGTTCTAGGTTTTGAACCTTGTTAGAAGTTTGTCTGTTGCGGTCTGTAATTTGCTGATTGCTTCATTAAGGTGGTCGGCTTTTGTGAACTTGGAGGTGTCATCTGCGAAGGTTGCTATTATTGCACTAGGCTCTGGCAGGTCGGCCGTGGATATGTTAAAGAGAATCGGTCCCAAGATGCTGTCCTGTGGGACTCCGGCTCAAATCTTGGTGGTTTCGGACAGGATTGTGTTGATTTTTACTGCAAATGTTCTATTGTCTAGAAAGGAGAATATAACTGCTTTGAAATGGGTGGGCATTATAATATCTAGAATTTTCTTTTTATGGACTTATATCTATTTCCTGTCGAATCCCTGCGAGACATCGAGAAAGATTGTATGTTGATAAAGCCTTGTTCGATGAGCTCACTTATTTTTTGAAACTGATGTCTCACTGAGTGGCATTTCCTAAAGCCAAATTGTTATTTTGGTATTGTGTTTTGGTTTTCAATATACTTAGTAGTCGACTATGAATTACTTTTTTGAGCAGCTTGGAAAATGGTGTTAGTAGGCTAACGGGTCTATAGCTGTTCAGTTTCTTTTGTTTTATCCGGTTTTGGGAACATTACGATTTGTGCGTGCTTTTAGATTTGTGGTAAATAGTTAGCAGGCGTTAAGTGTAGAGTTTAGATAGGCTATTTCCTTTTTTGTGATGTGTTTGAGAATTTCATTGGTGATTATGTTAGGGCTAGAAAATTTTTTGTGTGAAAGATTCTGTATGATGTTAGTGAGGTCGTTAGGTGAGGTTGGTTGAATACGGTCATTGGTAATTTGTAATTTGTGAACAGGCGTACAAGTGGTTGCAGGGGTAAAATTGCTTTCAAGATTACTGGCGAAGCGACTGTTTTTTCAAGGTGTAGGTTATATTATAAATTTTGAAAGATAATGGGGACAGCATCTTTTGATTCAGTATTTTTGGGGTTTTCCGTAGGTCCCAGTTTCTCGTGCTAAAGTCGGCTACATGCTTTTGGTATGCGTTAATTCTTAATGTAATCTAGCTTTGATATAATTCGATGGGTTATGTTGTATAATCTGTTTTTGTTGATGATTTTTCCATTCTAATCGAAGTTGGCTTTTTGTTTTAATTAGGTCAATGACGTATTTTAGAAAACTATGATCAGTCTGGTAGGTTTGTCTGGGGTTTGTTGTAGTAGCGAGCCCAGTATTTTACTCTATTGTTGAGGTAAAATGATTTATGGCTACGTCGATGTCTTCCTTTGTTTAAAAATTTGTTGGGCAGTGAAGTTTACTGTTCATCTGGTCTTCAAAGATGTTCCAGTCTATTTTGCCATTGATTGGTTTTGGAATGAGTTGCTTGATAGTTAATGCATTTGTGAATGATACCAAAACTGAATTTAGTTCGGTTGTGACTCTGGAAAATTTGTTTATTGAACATTTTCTGGAAGACTATCAGTTCGATACGGGAAATAGGTGTAGTTATTAGGTGCTAGGATTTGGAATGATTATGTGTGGTTAGATTTTCTAGTTTGTTGCCTTTGGGGTTTGAAGTTCTACAACTCCACAGAGTATTTTTGGAATTTAGGTCGCCAAGGACTAGCGTTGGTTTGGATATGTCAAAAACTCTAATGATGTCTTTCTCAACTATTTTCATGTTATGCTGTTTGTAACTAGTTATTGTAATGCTGTTTTGATAATCGAGTTTGACCTTAATTGCTATCAGTTCGACTTTTAAATTGGGGATTTCGGGGAGTAATTAATACACGTATTTGTTTTTGATGAGTATTGCTACTCCACCGGCTGCTACTCTGGAGTTTCGATCTTTACGGTGTAGTTATAACCTGATATTCGGTGTTTGATGCTCTGGTCTAGTTGTGTTTCCGTTATGCAAGCTATATCTACGTCATATCTTGCTAAAAAGCTAATAAATACTTAGCGTTAGTTGACGATGCCATTAGCATTCCAATTGAAGATGGTTAAGTTTTGTATCACTTTCCTTCAATTATGGTCCATTGATAAACATTGGTAGGATAGTGTTGATAAAGGTTTTGATTTGAGTAAGGTATAGCATAATTAGGTCAAGTAGAATTTAGATAAGGTTATTTGGTATTGAAGGTGTGTTTGATAAGGTAGCAGTATTGTTTGGGGTTAAGCCACATTAGAGTTTGTCTCCAAAAGTCTGCGTGTTGTTTACGTATGAGTTTGTTGGATAAGTTCTTTTGCGTTGTTTTAGCAGTTCAATGTATGCATTTAGGTAAATCATTGGGTTTTTTTTGACAATCGGCATGTTAGTGGTTCTCTGCGCATTTTACGCATATTGGTTTTAAATGGCTGTAATTTTTCGTGTCGCCGTACTGCTGGCACTATGGCACTAAGAACGTTTTTATATTTCTTTCTGACCTCTACTGTAACTATAGAGTAAAATATTGAATTTAGCAAATATATCCGTTTTGCTTACTCGTTGTTGGTTAGTTTTGGTGCACAAACTGGCAGAGGCTTTTATCTTTGGTGTATAGACGTGTTAATTTAATTATTGGTGTTTGGTCGGTTAGTTTCTTTTTAATTTCTTTGTCGGTAAGTGATAGTAGAACATTTTTAATAAATACAGCTATTGATTTGTCGTTGGGATCTTGGTAGGTATGATATTGAATGTTATTTTCTGTGAAGTATTTAGTTAATACCCGAAAATCTTCTATTTTTGTTAGGTTGATGCATAATGTAGTTGTATTGTATTTTGTAGTGAAAATTCTGTTGCTTTGTTTTTATGTCTTTAATTAGGGCATTGTAATTTACAGAATTTGGTAAGTAGATTAATTGAATTTTTACATTTGGTGTAGTGGCTTCTGGTTGTGTTTCATCTTTTATCTCTAATATGTTGTTGCTGGAGGATTCGTCACTAATTAGCTTTTTTCTAGGTTTGGTGATAGCTAGAATTTGTTGCTAGTAAATAAGTCTTGGGAAGTCCACGCGTAATGTTTTTGTAGGTCGTTAATAGACGGTGAGAGGTGATCCGATTTACGCTTATTATGCGTTTGATAATTCATTGTTGAATTATTGATGGAAATATTTATATTAAGAGTGAGTAAAATTTAATTTTTACTTACAATATTTGCTGCAGATAGCCTTAGAGATCAAGCGTATAGCACCGATATCAGATAGGTTAAAGAACATCTGAACTGTATCGCTGCTCGTACTCGACTTTATAAGACGATCTAAATGCAGAGTCCATTGCCCAATACAATAATACGCAATATTAAAATTAGTGGTTGCACTATGCCACGATAATGCTCACAATTAATAGGTAATATTTAAGGGAACTCTCAGAAGACTTCAAAACGAATTAAAAATGTTAATTTGAAAAAGTACAATTCATGTAAATGTAAAAAGCACTTCACTGTCAGTTTAAACTTCAGAAATCCGTAAAAAAACTTGGAGAAATAAAAACCGAATAAAATTTTTTTTGTACTATTAATAGGAAAATAATTTTGAAAACACCGACAAGTGATGGAATAAAATAAGGAGATAATCTGTATAAAAACCACATATCAATCCAAGTAATTATAGCTAAAAGCGGGCAACACAAAAGAAAGATCTTAAAAAAACTAATGAGATAAGGGTGCATTTCGGCAACAAATCTATTCTAAAGAAGGACTAAATACCAAGAATTCTACATTAAGTATAGAAACAAACATAGACAAATAAAAAGAAAAAAGTAAAGAAACGTCACAAGCTAGGGAATCTTATTATCATGAACAAGAAATTAAACGCATAACTTAACAAGCCCATAAGATGAATTTCTGTTAACATTAAATAAAACCATATACAAAAATAAAGTGTACAATGAACGAAGAGAAACGTGTGGACCACTCGTGAAATAGTTGTAAGAGGCACTATCGAAAAGCGGAGAACTGAAAATACTTAATATGTGATGTGAAGATAAAACAGACGTACAAAATAAACGTAAGGAGAATCTTGAGAAAATCGGGAAGAAAAGACCTGTGTTCATGGTGTCACCTTACTCCAAAGGGAAATATTAAAATTTATTATAGGAAGTAGAGTACCAATCTTAATGGTACAGGATATGAGCTGCAGCAGCTTTGCAGAATTAAAAACCCCAACAACCGATAGAACTGGAACAAACAAATCCATCGATCCATCGACCAAGGAGAAGTGACTGGGGTACTAAACTTGCATGCTTCCATTGAACTCACATTGAACTTTTAAAACAAATGATGTATGATAACGTTGAGATTATTTTTGAAAAATCCAGTAGTCCAACGTAACATATTAAATATATATAACAGTGAAAGAAAAGTTCTGCTTAGTACAGTTAAAGCCCTTTAAAAATGCATATCGTTAAAAAATATTGCCAGTACAGCAAATTTATTGCAAGATCTTTTAAAGAATCGCTAGCCATCTAGGTACTGTTTTATCAGAGCAAACAAGAAAACCAATTAGCGCAGTTACCAATGAGAAGATTCATAAGTGCCGGCCTAAAGGGTGCCAAGGTTAGAAAACAAGGGTGTCGGCCTACTTACGTCCGGTTCATTTGTGCCTACCGCCATTTTCGGTTGACTTGCGCCTCGGAAAGATGTCAACAAAAATAATGTCCCCATTTGCGCCCAACGTTACACCTTAGTCATTACGACTAATTTCATAAAATTTTATAAATTTCCGCTAGGTTCCCCTAGCTTCAGTCTGTTTTTATAAGTACTTTGATTTTTGTATTTATTGGGGATTGATTTTTGTATTTTATAGTAGTAAATTTTCGAAAAAGGTGCAAAGAGCAGAGCTGATTCTTGTCATATTATTTTTATTTTTTGTATATCTTTTGTTTTTGACATTTTAGATTAGTATTTACAATATATACATACATGCATAGTAGAGTAGTATATAGTTCAAGTTTTTGTATATAGGATAAAGTGCGCAAACATTTCCCTAAATCGCCTGTATTTTCAAATTCCACAAGCACCTTTTCTATTTTTTTTGTCCAATCTTACGTACTTCTATTTTTCCCTGCCAGGTTTAAGTATTGCCTATCGTAAACATAGTCCATATATTGTGCTTCCTTCTTCAAAATCTTTAAGAGTTCAAAAATATTTAGATTTGGTTTCAAGAGTTGGTTCAATCTGTTGTTCCATCTTTCAGGGGCATTATTATGTCTGTGACCGTGGCAGTTCCACGTTTGTCTCACTATGGTGTTAGTTTTAAACCAGTTATCTATAAAATAATCGTAAAACTCCGTCAATTTATCATTTTCTGGTACATTTTCCATTATGGATAACCATCCATCGTCAATATAATTTAATGGCAAATATGCCAATGCAGCACACATACGTATGTGCAACCGCATGTCGTCATTTTTTGTGTAATCTGTTGCAAGTCTCTGATTTTAAACTTTTCGCCACAAGACTTAATTGCAATGGAAATTACAGCTAGAAATTTCAACGTCAGGAAACACACGCTTGAAGGCGGAGATGGAAGCTTGTTTGAAATTAATCTGGTTTATGCATCCTGTGTTTTATTTGGAAGCAAAGCGTATATAACTGGAACTGTGTTGGTTTCCCCAGAAGTACTCCCGAGATCCACATGAATGGTATAAATCTGGTAAAATTGCTTGCTGCAGCTTTTGAATGTTCCATCCATAAAAAAGTCTGTCTTTTTGATAATGCCTCTTTACCTTTTTGACTTGCAAAAATAAGAACTTTGTGTTCTTCCGTATCATCGGCTAAAAGAAAGGTTGACCTATCTCCCATCTTCAATATGTTTTCGGAAAAATGAACATCCTGAGCTGTTGCAGGGTTTTGTATCACGCCTCGTGCGTTGTTCCGTATTCTATTTAAAGTTGATTTTACCGAGGAAACTGTAGGAATCTCAATCACAAGATCTAAACCTTGATTGAATAAACCGTTTATTTCTTTCTTGTAAATCTAGCACATTGACAAAAAATCTTCTTCTTCTCTGGGTCTCTTCTTAGCGTTCACGATGCACTTTTTAACTTCAGCGGCAGCAACGTCGGGTTTACACACCTGCTCTGTGACTTTTTTCAGTCACCAAAGTGTCTCTATATTTTCTGTCTTCTCCTACATAAACAACCAAGTTACAACGCTGTCCTTCTTCTTTTTGACACAATACTGAAAGCCGTTCATTTGCCAATGGTTTCTCTTTTGTTGTTTCCGTAATCTTCATTTTTAAATTCTCCATACTCACGACACTATCGAAATGACGAATAAACTAAATTTATACAATTGATCTTATCTTCAGCTGTTTAAAAGCAATTAAAATTATTTTGAAATATGCAACTATATATTATTAAACCCTCCCTTGTTTGTAGTGAAATATCCAATAGAAACGAGAAACGGTTTTAGGGATCGCTAATAGTTTGTATTAAGATTAATTTCATTAATATTTTTTTAAAGAGAAACTTATCAGTACCGTCGTTAACAAACCCTTATCTACTAGTATAAGCAAAATGTCGACTTGTTTTAGTCTCGCACTTTATCCTATATATAAAAACTTGATTAACTACTAATGACTAATGTGCTACAACGTTGGGTGTAAATTATTTTTGTTGGCATTTTTCTGAGGCGCAAGTGAGCCGAAAATGGCGGTAGGCGCAAATGGGCCGGGCGCATCTAAGCCTATATCTTCCACATTGTCATAACTTAGTTAATTAAGTAAATTAAGTAATTCAAAGAAAGGAGAGCTTCACCGGAATATCCTCCAAAATGTATTCTATGATTGCATGATCAAATAGAATACAAAAAAAATACTGAACTGCTACCAAAAAAGGTGAAAACTTTAGTTAGTGAAATATAAAAATTTGACCATTTGTTTATAATTGTAATGAACCAGATAATCTACAAAATGTTAGAATTAGTATACAAAAATTATGGTCGTAACTAAGGTTTTTTCTTTGCTTACCGATTATTGACAATTTAATAAATTATATGAAGTGTTATAAAGGCAATATGGTGCTAACATTTTAACGTACAATAAATTTGTTGAAATATTCTGATTTTGATTAATCAATGTTATTGTAAGAAGTCGTAATAAATATTTTTAATACTTTTGTCACAGGTTCTGAGCACAGCCTTGAATAAATCTTTAAACCGTCTTATGAAACTGGTATCGCTCTTTTAAAACCAAGGCAGTATTCTAGAATTATAACAATTTTATTTCAGCAATACCACGCATATGCTAGCTAGATTTATTATCGCACTATTTTTATTGGAGAGTCAACGTGCAATAGTCTAATTATGCTTTAAGAATCCAAACGTATCGGGGTGATAATAAGTGGTTTCTTCAAGAAGCAACCCGACGTCGCCCGTTTAAATAAATAGCAATAAATTTTGTCGGCCACGAGCAAAGTTGTATTTCATCATGCACTCGTACTAATGAATAACGAAAAAAAGTAGTTGTAACTATGCTTAATTAATAAATTATCTACTTAGACCAATACTTACTAAAAGCTATGACACATAATACACCATTTACGCAAAAATTCTTTGAATTGTTTGATGCAATACACACCACTAGCATCACCTTCTGCATATACCTTTTTTTAAACCATCATCTGCAACCGGTATCGTGTGAAACTGTGACGACTAACATCCTTATTGTATGTAGCAAAAGTAATTTTTTTCATCAATATGCTAAACATAAATAAACTGGGCGTAAAATTAATTTTTTCGATTCTAAAACACTTGCTCCTATTTCTTATCCCATCAGTAGAATTATTAGAGATGCTATTAAAATAGAAACACACTTTTAATGACTCAAAACTCGAGGCGATGGTCAGAGTTTACCTATTATTTGGAAACCAAAACAAATTTTCCTCAGCCTAGTACATTCAGCGCAAAAACATGTCCCCGTCAAACTTTCACTTTCCATTTAATAAATAGCAAAGTAGAGCTGACAAAAGAACTAACTACAACCTCTTTACAATGGCATCAAAATGGATGCAGAAAAATCGGGAATTTTCTAAACACGGATGTGATTTAACCCGTGAACCTAATTGTGAAATTAATATGAATAAATTCGAAGTACATCAGAAGATAGTAAATATCAGCAAAAATACGATCTACGAGTTGATAAGCACAGAATTAAATTAACCACTTGGCCAGGGTACTTTATATCTATAACAAATTTATGATTATTTTTCCTCAATCCATCGTCATTTATGATATATTTTTGAGACGTAACTTAAATATAAAAATGTACTTTATACTACTATTTTAAATTTATTTCGTAGAGATTAAATTTTTAAAAATTAACTATCTGAACAAATCTGAAGGCGAGATAACAGAATGCTTTTTAAATCCATTAAGGTTAATAGCAAATCAGAAGAGCAGTTGACTTGACATTAAAATAATATTCACTTAGACCTAACCAATCTGACAAATATGACAGTTAGTTATGATTTAAGTATAATTGAAATAGTATATTGTATTTCCGTTTAGGTGGAATAATCCGTACGCCTAAACGCAGGAAACCCTCTCACTAAATTTCTGAATGACCTTAATAAACTTAAATTTTTAATTAATTCAGTTAAAATTAACTTTATGTAATGGTGCACAAATAGCACGAGATTGGCCCATTTACAGCGATAGCAAGCAAACATTTTGTTTTCTTTGTAAACTTTTTGATAAAACTTTGGAGCGTTCTATATCTAGTTTTGTTTTAAAGTCGGGTGAGCTTGCACAGAAGCTGTTACGGAACTGTTCAACAATTGTACAATATTTGTGGTTCAAGGTAGAAAATTTTTAGAAAAATTGTTATATATTCGCTCCATAGT